>CM041779.1:256642439-256822439 GCA_023374045.1 Limonium bicolor | reverse complement strand
TAAATCCACTCCAGTTGCTGCTTAAATCAACAAGTTGTGATATTAGTTGGTAAGTTTCTTATTTTATAATTGCTTCCACTTTATTGTTAACCAATATATTGTTGTTTCCATATATTTAACTCTGTATTTTAGATTTACATATTAGGAAATCCTTTCGGTGGTTTGTTGAATCAGACAGTTGGAAATCGGTGAAACCTTTGTCAAATCAGGAGAGTAAATCTTCAATTCTCTCAAGAGTTTTATATATACGATTGTTTTTACAAAATTATTCTTATACTGTTTTTAGATGTATGAACTTACTGTTGACATTGACTATGAACATAGAGAAATACTGGCTAAATGTATATAAACATATATTTATAATCATGTACATCAATTACGTGTTCGAGTAGCTATGTGGTAAATACAGAACTACCTCGCTAAATAATGTATGGTTTCTAGATCGGTGAGGTTAAAGAGAAAGATTTTGGTCTAGGGTTACAACATTTTGATAGGGGGAAATTTGAAAGAGGAAGAAATTAGGAATATACAGTTAAGACTTGCAATTTCATAGCTCTTTAAACATTGATTCACCAAGTAGAAACATAAAGAATCCTACTGATTCAATAATCATGCCAATTGAAAATTCAAACCAATCAGACTGTGAATCCATTGCCAATTCAAGCATCCTACTGATTCAATAATCATGTGACAAAGCTCATTAAGCAAACCAAAATTAACACAAATCCAAACCTAATCGATTCAAATAGAACAACATGTTACAGGAGGACGATGGGTCAAAATTGAAGAAAAAACCCTTGACTACGTCGATCAATTCACAAGTAGTAGCAGCTATTACATGTATGCAGCAGGTTCAATGAAGCAGGATCAATTTAACAAGGAGATCAAATTAATCTCACAACACTCACAACCTTTAGGAGCTATTACAGCCACCGAGAAACTATTGTGTTTCAGATAGGGGAAAATCACCACCGTAAACACCTGCAACACTCATAGCCTTTAGGGTTACTACTACTGATGCTGAAGAAAGAAATCTGTAGAAGATTAAAGAGAAAGCCTAACCTGGGATTCCTTCCTCTTCAAGCCGGCCTCAGACAAGGAGCCCAGAAACGGAACTGCGGGTAGAATAACTTGTTCAGACATTTGTCGGGAACAAGCAGAGAGGTAAAAATGTAGCAGTGGAGAATGTCAAGAAATCTAACCTGATGCCGAGATCTTCTTCTTCAATTAGCTAATTCGGAGAGAGTGCAGTACGGGGTGGATATGCGAAAAGGAAGCGGGAGAGTTTCGCGAGTTTGGCACACTTGTTTACCAGAGAGCAGCAAATTCTTCAGGCGACACCACTTTCTTCTTCAGATTCTTCAGTTTAGGTGTGCGATTGTTGCGAGAACAATATGCTGAAAGAAGAAGCAGGGAAGGGCGGCGGGAAGAAGCTGAGTACGGGAGAAGGGGAAGCTGATTTCGCAGAGCGGGAAGGAGAAGAAAATTTCGTAGTGACTGGAGAAGATAATAGAAGCTTTAGAAACTTGCAGAGAGATAACATACCAGGGTAGGAAACGGTGTCGTTTTTCAATTTCTTTACCTACAGAATTGGTCCGAGGGTAAATAACTACGGGCTATTCCATGGGTAAATGTGGCCTAAGTAAGCAGCCAATTACCGGAGCGGAAACGCAGTCGTTTTGTTATCTATTTACCTACGGAATTAGTCCGTGGGTAAATACCTACAAGACTTCCCGTGGGTAAATGTGACTTGAAAACGCAACCAATTACCCGGGTGGTAACGTTTTGTTATCTATTTACCTACGGAATTTTCCGTGGGTAAATACCTACGGGGATTTCCGTGGGTAAATGTGACATGAAAACGCAACCAATTGCCTGGGTGGAAACGCAGTCGTTTTGTTATCTATTTACCTACGGAAATTTCCGTGGGTAAATACCTACGGGGATTTCCGTGGGTAAATGTGACATGAAACGCAACCAATTGCCTGGGTGGAAACGCAGTCGTTTTGTTATCTATTACCTACGGAACTTTCCGTGGGTAAATACCTACGGGGATTTTCGTGGGTAAATGTGACATGAAAATGCAACCAATTGCCTGGGTGGAAACGCAGTCGTTTTGTTATCTATTTACCTACGGAAATTTCCGTGGGTAAATACCTACGGGGATTTCCGTGGGTAAATGTGACATTAAAACGCAACCAATTACCAGGGTGGTAACGCAGTCGTTTTGTTATCTATTTACCTACGGAATTTTCCGTGGGTAAATACCTACGGGGATTCCGTGGGTAAATGTGACATGAAAACGCAACCAATTGCCTGGGTGGAAACGAAGTCGTTTTGTTATCTATTTACCTACGGAAATTTCCGTGGGTAAATACCTAGGGATTTCCGTGGGTAAATGTGACATGAAAACGCAACCAATTACCGGGTTGGGAAACGCTGTCGTTTTAGTGTTATTTTGCCTACGGGATTTCCGTGGGTAAATACCTACGGGACTTTCCGTGGGTAAATATGACCTGAATATGCAACCAAGTACCGGGGTGGGTGACGCTGTCGTTTTGTATTGTTTTACTACGGAATTTCCGTGGGTATTTTTCGCGCCACTTGGCACAGTCTCGCGGGAGGCTGCCCACGTCATTTACCTACGGAATTTTCCGTGGGTATATATTTCCGAGGGTAAGCCGTAGGTATTCCGTTGGGAAACTCTTCCTTCGTTTCCCCGTAGGTAAACCGTGGGTATTTACCTACGGTTTCTGTCCCGTGGGTAATTTTCCGTGGGTAAACAGCAACTTTTTAGTAGTGCAATGCCGAAGCCACTAGTGCCAATGTCAATGCCATGTCAATGCCAATACCAATGCCAATGCCAATGCCAATGCCAATGCCAATGCCAATGCCAATGCCAATGCCAATGCCAATGCCAATGCCAATGCCAATGCTGCCAATGCCAATGCCAATGCCAATGCCAATGCCAATGCAATGCCAATGCCAATGCAATGCCAATGCCAATGCCAATGCCAATGCCACTGCCAGTGCCACTGCCAGTGCCAATGCCAATGCCAGTGCCAATGCAATGCCAATGCCAATGCCAGTGCCAGTGCCAATGCCAATGCCAATGCCAATGCCAATGCCAATGCCAATGCCAATGCCAATGCCAATGCCAATGCCAATGCCAATGCCAATGCCAATGCCAATGCCAATGCCAATGCCAATGCCAATGCCAATGCCAATGCCAATGCCAATGCCAATGCCAATGCCAATGCCAATGTCAGTGCCAACGCCAATGCCAGTGCCAACGCCAATGCCAACGCCAATGCCAATGCCAATGCCAATGCCAATGCCAATGCCAATGCCAATGCCAATGCCAATGCCAGTGCCAAAGCCAATGCCAGTGCCAGTGCCAGTGGCAATGCCAGTGCCAGTGGCAATGCCAGTGGCAATGGCAGTGCCAGTGCCAATGCCACTAGTGCCAATGCCGAAGCCACTAGTGCCAATGTCAATGCCAATGTCAATGCCAATACCAATGCCAATGCCAATGCCAATGCCAATGCCATGCCAATGCCAATGCCAATGCCAATGCCAATGCCAATGCCAATGCTAGTGCCAATGCCAATGCCAATGCTAGTGCCAATGCCAATGCCAATGCTAGTGCCAATGCCAATGCCAATGCTAGTGCCAATGCCAATGCCAATGCCAGTGCCAGTGCCACTGCTAGTGCCAATGCCAGTGCTAATGCCAATGCCAATGCCAATGTCAATGCCAGTGCCAATGCCAATGCCAATGCCAATGCCAATGTCAATGCCAGTGCCAAATCCAGTGCCAGTGCCACTACCAATGCCAATGCCTGTGCCACTGCCAATGTCAATGCCAATGCCAATGCCAATGCCAATGCCAATGCCAATGCCAATGCCAATGCCAATGCCAATGCCAATGCCAATGCCAATGCCAATGCCAATGCCAATGCCAATGCCAATGCCAATGCCAATGCCAATGCCAATGCCAATGCCAATGCCAATGCCAATGCCAATGCCGGTTGTGAGCCTCGATTTTAAACCCTATCCTATGTTGATAAAGTTGATTAGGATCTAACCGGGTTTTAGGTCCACTTTTAGCCTGAGATTAATAACTATGTCATATAACAATAATTATTAAAACCTAAGCTAGCTCACTGGAACCTATTATGAGTCGCCACCTAATTTTAACCTAGATCAAATTAGGAAAGGAGAGTTCGGGTTCGGGGGGCTCGATATTCGACTTAATTAGGGTTCAATTACTTTCATTACCCCTCCTAGGTCGTTTTTCCTCTACTTGGTTTTAATTACAAGCTTTCTACAGTAAGTTGCTTTTTATTGCTAGGTGCCGCGCTTCGTTTTTTTGTGTTTTTAGCATTTTTTGGCAGAAAATTAAAGTGGAAATTAAAATACCTAAACTAGGGTTTCGGAGGCAGAATTAGGTCAAATTTTGTTTCCGTCCGTAGCCACGGACCTAATGTCCGAAGCCACGGACCCCAGTTAACCTACATAACAATAAAAGTAAAACGAATTAAACAGAAAACAGAAAATTATAAAGTCCGGGGCCTCGGACAGACTGTCCGTGGGCCCGGACACTATTAAAAAAACCTAATTTTTAAATTTTAAAAATCCCGCCGCCGTCCGTGGGTGTCCGAGCTTACGGACAGGGAGTCCGGGACCCCGGACACGACGTCCGTGGGTGCGGACAGCCCTCGGACGGCGGCTTTGAGGCTGTTCCCAAAGGTGTTTTCGGCTCAAATTTTATGGGTGTGTAGCCTGAAAGATGTACAATACGTTAGTGGTCGAAAGTTCTCAATTTGAATTCGAATTATGCACGAAACTTGGTAAACAAGTTATTTGACAGAAGCTTGAATAAACAGCAATACAGAAGCGTACGAAGGTTAGTTTGAGCCCAAATTTTGAGGCAAGACAGATAATACCGTGGTGAATTAGGGAAGTGGAGTTTCTACCTGTTTTACCTTCGGATTCACAACGTTTCTTCACACCGGGATTCGTCGAGTGCTCCGTTGATGGCAGACCCGAGAGGATTTCGACCCAAGCTTCTGGTTGTTGGTTGTTCTTGCTGTTCTTCATGTTTTGGAGGTGTTTTGTGGGGTTTTGATGATTATTGGTGCTTTGGGAATTGGAAAACGTGTTCAGATGGTGATTTTGGGGATTTTCGGTATGATTTGGGTGGCCGGGTGTTGGAAAACGTGAGAGAGAGAGAGGAGGCTGTGTTTTCTGACTCTCTAGGGTTCTTCAGCATATGTGGTTCTCTTTTTATCAAAAACTTATCCCCTTATATAGACTTTCTTAAAGATAAAGAAAATCTCGTAAAAGTAAGATTTTTTGATATTTTAGTTAAGTGACTTCCCAAATGAATTTTGCTGTGACATTTTAACCACATGTCAAGGATGGATATTACGAATTTTCTGAGGTGGAACCGAATTTTTTAATGTTGGAATATTTTTAAATTGAATTTCTCGTCAGATTCAGTCAGAAATTGCTAGAAATTATTGGAAATTCGAAAAATCAAAATTCCAACGCCATTATGCTTAGAATGTCATCCTCTATCATGGGTTAAAATATCAAAGCATTTCAAGTTGATTTGGGCATCCTTTGGAGGAGAGAGAAAGCTCATAGGAGGTCTTAGGAGCCTTTAAAGATTACCAAAACGCCCCCTGAAAGTGACGAAGCTGCTCCCCATGCCATGAAACGCGCCGATCGAGCCGGGATTCCTCACTGCTTGATTAAAATGCCTCTCACAGCACCAGTACCTCGTAG
Source organism: Limonium bicolor (assembly GCA_023374045.1). Classification (NCBI taxonomy): domain Eukaryota; kingdom Viridiplantae; phylum Streptophyta; class Magnoliopsida; order Caryophyllales; family Plumbaginaceae; genus Limonium; species Limonium bicolor. The sequence goes on along the minus strand of CM041779.1, from coordinate 256,816,647 downwards.
ACCCTAGCCAGGGGGGTCAAAATTTTGGGTATAACAGATTGCCCCCCGTCAACTAGACTTTGTAATGAAAGTGAGAAGGCTAGATGATGCTTGAGTGATACCCCAAAATTTCAAATGTTTCCAAGACCCTGCATATTATCGAAAACTGACAAATTGTGTCGAGCTATTCTAAGGCGCTGACTACCTAAAATGATGATATGATGTAAAAACTGTTCTAAGGCGTTGACTACCTATGACGAATGAGATGATGTCAAGCTATTCTAAGGTGTTGACTACCTATAAGTAAAGTGAAATGAAGTAATGTCAAGCGATTCTAAGGCGTTGACTACCTATGAGATGATGATAACTGGGTGGTATGCAAATGCAAGAATGCTGAAATGCTAATGATGCTAATGATGTTGATGATGTTGATGATAATGCTAGTGATAATGCTGATGATGCTGATGATAATGCTGATGATGCTGATGATAATGCTGATGATGCTTGGATGCTTCTGGGGACCGAAACCCGTGCTAATGCTCCTGGCTGGACCCAATGTGGACTTATTGCCATCGCCCCCCAAGCCGGTGTGCAGGGATAACTCCTGGTAAAAACCTTGGGGACTTATTGCCTTCGCCCACCATTCGCTGATCCCGGAAATAAGTTGACATCGCAAAAGGTGGATTTATTGCCATCACCTCGCCAACTTTTCTGTCGCCAGGTCTTGTGACGCGCCTGGATAATGCAACTAGGTCTTATGACGAGCCTATATGAATGAGATGAATGCAATGTGTTTGATGAGAGTGGGTAAGCTAGAGGGTAACTCTAGGTCTCACTACGAGCCTAAGGGAATGCAACTAGGTCTTACGACGAGCCTAAAAGATGGTTCTAGGTCTTATGACGAGCCTAAAGGATGGTTCTAGGTCTTATGACGAGCCTAAGGGAGTACGACTAGGTCTTACTACGAGCCTAAGGATGGATCTAGGTCTTATGACGAGCCTAAGGGAATGCAACTAGGTCTTACGATGAGCCTAAAAGATGGTTCTAGGTCTTTTGACGAGCCTAAAGGATGGTTCTAGGTCTTATGACGAGCCTAAGGGAATACGACTAGGTCTTACTACGAGCCTAAGGATGGATCTAGGTCTTATGACGAGCCTAAGGGTTGGAACTAGGTCTTACTACGAGCCTAAGGATGGATCTAGGTCTTATGACGAGCCTAAGGGTTGGAACTAGGTCTTACTACGAGCCTAAGGATGGATCTAGGTCTTATGACGAGCCTAAGGGTTGGAACTAGGTCTTACTACGAGCCTAAGGATGGATCTAGGTCTTATGACGAGCCTAAGGGTTATTCTAAGTGAAAGTGGGTAAAATGTATAAGTGGATGTAGAAGGATTAAGGTTCATGTCAAATCTGGAGATGGTAGTGCTCAAGATGGGCCTACGGATGTTTGGACGTGGAGGTAGGGCTTAAGACGAGCCTGTAGGAATTTGATGTGGAGGAAGGGCTTAGGACGGGCCTGTGAATGTTTGCATGTGGAGGTGGGGCTTAGGATGGCCCGTGAACGTTTGTATGTGGAGGTAAGGCTTAGGACGGGCCTGTGAATGTTTGTATGTGGAGGTAGGGCTTAGGACGGGCCTGAGTGGTATGAGAAGGGTTTGAATCCTCTGGGTTTCTAGCTTTTGGGCCTCAATCGGTGTCATTGTTGCAATTGTTGGGACCAACAATTGCCCCCAGTATTTTTCCTTAAGGCAGTATGAGTTCTGTAGGATTTTTGGCAATCGATCGGAATGATCGATTGCCCCAGTATTTCTTTGATTAATTGCGCAAAACAATTCTCTTTCTCACGAGGCCAAGGTTTATCTTGATGTGGTGCTTTCTATCCTACACTCAAAGTGTTTAATGCTCGCACTCATGCTCTCCTTTTGGACAAAACATCTCGACCATTGAATTTGACATTTGTTAGATTTACGCGTTCAACCTGTTACTTTCACATGATCGGATACACAACTACTAAGTCGGAAGTCTTTTGGGCTTATAACGTGGCTATGGGGTGTGATAAATGACAACAGGATAATGGAGGAATGATTAGGATATGTGGAGCTATAAGGGTGACCAAAGCTGCAACTTGCACCGTCTCCTGGACTTGTCTTCTTTGCCTTGAAGTCGTTTGGCTACTTCATGATGACTTTGCTTATGACTTGAAACTTTTGGGTTGTTCCTTGCATCTTTTTTCTTTTTTCCAATTTTGGATTTCTTCGAGGCCTTTCAGGTTTGCCTTTCTTTGAATCACCTTTCCTTCAGGGTTCTTGTGTTTCCCGGTTTTGAACTTTGAGAGCTGTTTTTTTGATGTTAGCTCATTTTGGATCCTGTGTCACTTTGGGACCATTTGCGGATCGTTTCGTCATGCTGGTAGCAATTTTGCTTCTTTGGACTTATGAAGTCGGGCTCCTTGCTTCCTTTGGTCACCGGGTTGGTTATTCATCATTGGCTGGCTTGTTTGTGGAGTTTGTAATATTGTGAAAGAGGTCATATATGAAAAGCTCAGCGGGGGTGCCTAGGGTATAATGTCAGGGTTCACAAGCTTTTGGTTGTGTGGTGCTGTACCTAGGTGCTTCGTCTTCCCTAATAGTTGTGTATCCGTTCTTTGTTACTTTTCATAGGTTTAAGCGTAAATTTACAAATTATCTCCTTCGGTCGGAGTCATGCCATTTGCCTTATCTTTGAATGTGATCTCTCTGGAGTCGTGTAAAAAAAACACGCTCGTTCGCTCTTGGTTTTACCGCTCAAGACACTCTCGCGAAGTGTACACTCGGAGACTTGTTTACACATTTAAGCAAAAGAAATAAACATTATCATTCCTTAACTCAGATTGCCCCCAGTATTGCTGTGGGGTGTACTTAACGAACCTTAGAATGCCCAAGTTATTTATGGAGGGTGATTGCATGTGTGGTGGTAAACAATGGTGGTGAGTGGTGATGGAGCGATCGCTGAGTAATTTTCTGCTTTGGCGGCAGCAGCTTTGTTTTTAAGCTTTGGTGAAATAGCAAAAAATAAAGTGATGTGGTGGCTGCAACGGAGGTGGTGAATGTATGGATGGAAAGGTGGTTTTGTACAGGGGGTTTCGTAAAAGAACGAAGGCTTTTCTTTTATATGTCTGCAGACATGCCTTATGAGAGAGTTTTTTTTTCCTTTTTTCCTTTTTTTGGCACATGAACGGAAATATACTCATTAGAACACGAATCAAAGAAGAAATTTTTTTGATAACCAAAAGAAGTAACAACGACATTGAGTACCAACTAAATGGGAGAAACAGCCAAACTAGCTACGGAAAGACAGAAGCTACCAAAAACAACCAAAGGAAAATAATAATGACCCCGAATGACCCCAAAGCGGAAGTAAATGACTAACTACCCCTAATCCGTGATCTATTCTTCAAGGAACATCCAATCAGGCATCGCTTTCTCCTCCGCTGCTTTTACCGTACCCTGTAAACATGGGGAACATGAGCACATGAATAAAGATGATAGTTCAATTGCTGAAATGAAAGATGGGTCCGCTAACGCACCAAGTCCCTGACGACCAGGATTCGCTGCTGGAGATAGAACGTCTGGGATTCCTTGGAGATCCTTGCCAAGGCCCTTACCCTCTTGATAACCATACTTTTCCATGATAGCCTTCCCTGACCCAACCTTAAGTTTCTGAAGAGAAGTTGGGTCGGACTGCTCTGGGACAACACTGAACCTGCTCAGATGGGACGAACCCTCCTCTTCAACCATGCAAACAGGCAACTCCCTTTGATGTGGTTCACCCCTAACGATGTGGACCTTCCCGTCTCTTTTGAACTTCAAACATTGATGCACCGTAGAAGGGACGCCTTCAAATCTTGAAGGAAATCCCGCCCCAGAATCAGGTTGAAAGAATGGGGAATCTGCAGGACCAGGAACTTTACTGGATGAACAACCGTCCCAAACTTGAGCGGAAGATCCAATAGGCCGAATACATGTCTTGGGTTATCATCATACCCTCGTAACACTATTTGGCAAGACTCAAATTTGTCATACCCCATACTCTCTGCCACTTTCAGGGGGCAGATGCTAACGTCTGCTCCTGTGTCAATGAGGACCTTTGGCACTTTGAAGGCCCCGCACCAAACAGTAATATACAATGCCTTTCCCGAGTGCTCGGAGATCTCATTATCGTGAAAGCTGATCTCCTCCTCCTGCTTCTGCCAAAGTGCCGTGACCATCCTTTCCGGGGCTAAACTCTCCTCTGGCCCACCCAATGTTTGGCGATGGCCCGTCGGTGCTCTGGCGAGATCGTACGCAAGGACCAGATGGCCATGGGGATAGTTGTTGCCTTCAGCTTCTGAAGCAGCTCTCGTTCACCTGGAATTTCTTCAGCCACCGGGGAAGACGACACTCGCTCTTCCCCTTCCGATGGCTTTTCAGGCGACCCGTAATGCTTGCCTGACCGAGTAATATGAGCATTCGCTGGGACGAAGCTGACTATGGGTGTGGGCTTCCGTCCTGCCCCTCGTGCTGGCTTTTTGTCATCCCAGAAAACAGTAAAGGCAGCACACTGAACCTCGGATTCTGAGGTCTTGAGGTCATCCAAACGCTGATATCCCTGATCGATGAGGTCCTGGATCCGATGTCTCAGCACTTTGCAATCATTGGTATCGTGTCCTGCTAGCTGATGGTACTTGCAAAATCGACTGAGTCTACTCCCCTTTCGCGTCTCTCCATGGCGAGGAATGAGCGGCCGTATTAGCCCCTCGTCCTGCAGCTCCTCAAAGGCCTGGCTTAAAGGACAACCAATGGGTGTGAATTCCCTTTCGGCTTTCTGGGGAAGCTCCGGTACCGGGGCTGCAATCTGGATTTTTCCCTCTTGGGCCAATAACAAAATTTTAGACCTCAAATTACGACAATATATCTGTGGAGTGGCATGTGAGTAGGTGGAAACGGAGCAGCAGAACTGTTCGGGATGTGCCCCCAGACACCGCCCGCGAAACCACGGGGCTTTAAGTTGGACTAACCCCTGCCCTAGAAGTACTCTCAGAATCTGACTCTGCGGTTGCTGCAGATCTACAACGGGCGCCTGTGCGGCCTGCTCTTGTTGTGGTCCCTGGTTCTCCGGCGACTCGATCCCGTCCTCATCGGGGACCAGATCTAAAGGGATGATCTCCCCGAGAGCATGAATGAGAGCTCTCGCTTCCCTTGCAGCCGACGCAAATCCTGAGCTTAGCTCTTCCAAAGCACTCCTGTGGACAAATTCTAACTCAGCTAGTTTCCCCATCAAACCCACGAGCAAAGCACTTCGATCATTAACTCCAGACGACATCCTAGCTGTAAGGGGGTGCTGCCTGTTTTAAGCAAAAAGATAAGTCAGCATTGCGGGAGTGGTGAGATGGAACTAAACTTAGGAACTCAGGCCGAAGGCTAGTGCGCCGCAATGAATGCTAGGCTCCAAAATTTTGGGAGGGTCTGCTCTGGACCACGCTTTCGGGTTACAAGATTCGTTGGTCTTACGAGTGGGTTTGCAAGAATCAGGCTTGCAACAAGAATCAGCTTAAGGGATTTTTTTTCTTGTCTTGGGGTGATCGAAGTATTTGGACTATGAAAACCCTTAAATGTTTCATTTGGGCCAGAAGAGATTGATGGATCGATTCAGATATTGGGCCTGATGCACAAGAGTCCTACACAAGGGGGGTGATGCAAATGTCCTCACAAAATAACTCAGTCCAATGGGTACAGATCGATCCGGAGAGGTGCTTGGGGCGCGGGCCCAGGTCACCACAAAGGAATAGGGCTTGCACGCTATTCTCTTTGGGCTACCCCACTTTTTCACATCACCTAAAGGTGTGCGTCTACGGTCGGGTCTTTGACTGAAAACAATGGGCTAGGTAAGGGGCACTGCCAGGAAAATGCTTGGGGCTAAGGCCCAGGTATTAAGGGGGTGTGGTTAGACGACACCCTCCTCTTTTCCCCCATTTATTCACATCACCTAAAAGGTGTGAGTCCCTGACAGGGGACCCTCAAATGGGTCCCGTGGTGAAATCGGTTTGCGTGGACCCTCGCTCTCATATGATGCAAGGGTGCAAAAATTAAAGTGCGCACATAAATAAACAAGCAACATAGTAAAGCCATAAATAAACGTTTTCAAGTTAAGCCCTCTTTCTTAAAATTAAACAAGTTAAAATTAAGAAGTTTATCCCCAGCAGAGTCGCCAGTTTGTGAGCCTCGATTTTAAACCCTATCCTATGTTGATTAAAGTTGATTAGGATCTAACCGGATTTTAGGTCCACTTTTAGCCTAAGATTAATAACTATGTCATATAACAATAATTATTAAAACCTAAGCTAGCTCACTGGAACCTATTATGAGTCGCCACCTAATTTTAACCTAGATCAAATTAGGAAAGGAGAGTTCGGGTTCGGGGGCTCGATATTCGACTTAATTAGGGTTCAATTACTTTCATTATCCCTCCTAGGTCGTTTTTCCTCTACTTGGTTTAATTACGGCTTTCTACAAAGTTGCTTTTTAACCTAGGTGCGCGCTTCCGTTTTTTGTGTTTTCTAGCATTTTTTGACAGAAAATTAAAGTGGAAATTAAAATACCTAAACTAGGGTTTCGGAGGCAGAATTAGGTCAAATTTGTTTCCGTCCGTAGCCACGGACCTAATGTCCGAAGCCACGGACCCAGTTAACCTACATAACAATAAAAGTCGAATTAAACAGAAAACAGAAAAAAATTAAAGTCCGGGGCCTCGGACAGACTGTCCGTGGGCCCGGACACTATTAAAAAAACCTAATTTTAAATTTTAAAAATCCCGCCGCCGTCTGTGGGTGTCCGAGCTTACGGACAGGGAGTCCGGGACCCCGGACACGACGTCCGTGGGTGCGGACAGCCCTCGGACGGCGGCTTTGAGGCTGTTCCCGAAGGTGTTTTTCGGCTCAAATTTTATGGGTGCGTAGCCTAAAAGATGGACAATACGTTAGTGGTCGAAAGTTCTCAATTTGAATTCGAATTATGCACGAAACTTGGTAAACAAGTTATTGGACAGAAGCTTGAATAAACAGCAATACAGAAGCGTACGAAGGTTAGTTTGAGCCCAAATTTTGAGGCAAGATAGATAATACCGTGGTGAATTAGGGAAGTGGAGTTTCTACCTGTTTTACCTTCGGATTCACAACGTTTCATCACACCGGGATTCGTCGAGTGCTCCGTTTGATGGCAGACCCGAGAGGATTTCGACCCAAGCTTCTGGTTGTTGGTTGTTCTTGCTGTTCTTCACGTTTTGGAGGTGTTTTGTGGGGTTTGATGATTATGGTGCTTTGGGAATTGGAAACGTGTTCAGATGGTGATTTCGGGGGATTTTCGGTATGATTTGGGTGGCCGTGTGTTGGAAAACGTGAGAGAGAGAGAGGAGGCTGGTTTTCTGACTCTCTAGGGTCTTCAGCATATGAGGTTCTTTTTATCCAAAAACCTATCCCCTTATATAGACTTTCTTAAAGATAAAGAAAATCTAGTAAAAGTAAGATTTTTGATATTTTAGTAAGTGACTTCCCAAATGAATTTTGCTGTGAAATTTTAACCACATGTCAAGGATGGATATTACGAATTTTCTGAGGTGGAACCGAATTTTTTAATGTTGGAATATTTTTAAATTGAATTTCTCGTCAGATTCAGTCAGAAATTGCTAGAAAATTATTGGAAATTCGAAAAATCAAAATTCCAACGCCATTATGCTTAGAATGTCATCCTCTATCATGGGTTTAAAATATCAAAGCATTTCAAGTTGATTTGGGCATCCTTGGGAGGAGAGAGAAAGCTCATATGAGGTCTTAGGAGCCTTTAAAGATTACCAAACGCCCCTGAAAGTGACGAAGCTGCTCCCATGCCATGAAACGCGCCGATCGAGCCGGGATTTCCTCACTGCTTGATTAAAATGCCTCTCACAACACCAGTACCTCGTAGACCTAGCCAGGGGGTCAAAATTTGGGTATAAACCAGTGGCCAATGCCAATGCCAGTGCCAGTGCCAGTGCCAATGCCAGTGCCAGTGCCAGTGCCAATGCCAGCCAGTGCCAATGCCACTAGTGCCAATGCCGAAGCCACTAGTGCCAATGTCAATGCCAATGTCAATGCCAATGCCAATGCCAATGTAACACCCCTACTTATCATAAATGCAGCGGAAATAAAATACTAAGGCGATTACAGATCATCGGGTTCCAAACACCCGGCACCAAACCTCACCAATTACAACCTATGATATTACAAATGCTACAGTCTGAACTCGAGAAAACATGGTATAAAAGTAATGATAACAAAATACTGTAGCTCTCCAAAATCCTAATTCCCATCCCATACACTCATACTCTTCGTGGCCACCTGTATAACAATTCGTACCTGCAAGATGAAACCAAGCAGCCCACCCCAGGAGGGTGAGTCAGTTCCCTGGAATGGAACTGGTACAACTCTCCAAAACAACAGTATTAAAAGAAAAACATAACTCTTAAATAACAATAACATGAAGTCAATGCTCGAAACAAATCAGAAGAACAAGGCACACCAAAACACCAAGTCAAAGATAACAAGTCAAGGATAGAGATAAATAACGTGAAGGTAGAGTGAGCCAACATAAAAGAAACCACGCCAGAAGTTAGTGAACATCCATTGCTTAAGTTAGATTCAGTTCCAATTAGGATTAGAAAGACCCAAATAGTCACAAGGACTGGGAATGAAAGAAGATATCCAAGAACCATAACTCAAGAGTGGAATAAAAACCAATTGGAAGAGATGGCCCTGCTGCCAACTGCGTCCCTTTTGGGACAGGGGATATACAGCCCCTCGCTGTTAACTACGTGTAACACCCCATCCAACAACCAACACATAACAACAAGCTGCAGCGGAAACTCAACTCATCACATTACTTACCAATGGTGTTACACGCCGTTAACCACCCACGTGGCTAACAAGGCTAATACATGTACATTTGTATCGGTCTGATGGACTAGATTCCCGAGCAACTACACAATACAATTCACATTCCATCTTCAACATTTATTATATACATACACTTCCCCTGTACCGAGTATTTACAACTACTGCCGATAACAATTTCGGTCTTACTACGCCTATCATATTCATGCCATTTAAATGGCTACCCATGTATAACATCTGCCCCGTCCTACTCTCGAACGGCTTCCAGCTCTCCGTACCTGAAACAGGAAAAGAAGAGAAAGGGTGGCCCCCAAGGGGCTCAGCACCTTTGCTGGTATGGTAATCCCGCAGCCCACATGCTACCGGGCCACGCACGACTAATTGTCGTCTTAGCATGCAGTTGTTTATATTTAAATCATGCATACAATCCATTAACATACCTCACATAATATTTCGCCTCAATGGGCTCACCCAATAACCAACACATCCACACTTAACCAACCATCCAATGATTCCTTTAACCCTAGAGTGGCTCCTCCAAAACGGAGCTACTTCCTTAACAGACGACACGTACCCGATAATCGGGTTATCCTTAAACGCCTCTTGTCACAACCTGGGATTCATTTCCATGATCCACACATTCCATATCCTACAACATAACTCATTCCCCACATAACAAAACATAACAAGCCTTTCTTGCTTCGATGTACACATGACAACGTTGCACTCATTTAAAACATCCAATATATATATAATATATCAAAGCATAGCAAGGAACTTTGCATAGCATTATAACATTACATACACCACAAAATCGGTTCTCACAAGGAACCTTCCACCATAGTTAGTATACCAATGAGCCTAGAGATTATTACCAATCCCATGTTAAGCTCGTTACCATCCTCGTTACCGTCCGTTATATAGAACGGTTAACTTATACCCAAGGTGTGTCGGATATAGTAATCCCAAGCACACCGAAATAACATACGCATGCCCCTGTGGCCCGACGTGAGTCAGTAACTAGCTTTGGATAAGCTAAGGGAAGGTAGAAACCAAATTGGAATACCACCTATACATACACCAAGAGAGCCGAACCGGATAAGATAACGACTCCCGTCCATCACACACGCGTGGCCGGAACAACCGGACTCCTCACCCCCCGTTAGTACATACACACTTAATAATAAGTAGTTAGGGATCCATTATGGAGCCTACCACATCCACACACCATACGGTATCATAACCGAGTTAAGCACAAAGGGAGGTTCACACACTTGCATACAACAACAATATCCAACTAACTCACACATAGCCGTGGTTAGCACGTTCCCAAGGTTTGGGCCGTCAACTCCGAATACCGATCACTCATGTGTTGCTAGTTTTAGTTAGCTAAGGTTTAACACATATTTGAGGTTATACGGCATCGGATACCAAATTCGCCACATAAATGAATTACTATAAACTCATTACATGTTTTAATCTTACAAGGTGGCAAACACTCAAGAAAACATATTGGCATACAAGCCGGTGTAATCCGTTAGGACACAGGTTGCAAGAAAACCATACCTGTCACCGGGGTCCACTTTACCACGTCCTCTTATGTTCCTCGAGCAAATTCTCGAACAACTGTTAACATCACATGTGTTTTTATTAACATTGGGGTAACATGTTTGTTTAAAGTCTAACGCTTATAACTTTTCCCCGTTAACTTGGTTAAATAACTTTACATTTTTAACACGTTTTACTCTCACATTTTAATACAACTTTTAACCACTTTATTGTCATTAAAACTCACCTAACATGTCCTTAACATCCTTATAACACCATTACCTACCAATCCCCATCATCTCAAATCATTTCATAATAACCTTAAAACATGTTCTTGGTCCGACCGACCCACCGTCCGACCCACATCTGGGTCGGTCCCTGTGCGAACATTTCCCTTCCTTTGAAACTTGACCGACCGACCATGTCCGACCCAACCTTCTGGGTCGGTCCATTACCGAACATTTCCAAACATCTTACAGAGGCTCGACCGACCCAAAAACTGGGTCGGCCCCTGGGTCGGTCGCCTCCTAACTTACCCAAACTTTGCCAAATCTTCACCAAACTTCTCCTAAGACCTCTTAATGTGTTCTAACATCATTTGGCACTTCAAACACACCCTTAAGATATTCTTAAGCACTCACAAAACTATGTTTCCTAATTCCTTAAACCTTAACTTATATCTCCACAAATTCCTAACACTTACAATGTTTTCTCCTTGATTCCAGGTGCCTTTCCCCTATCCAAACAATACCCACGGCACCTACCCCTTTCCTCCTTAAAATCCTTTCTCTTCTTCTCTTACTCTCCTCCTCTACTATCTCATCTTCTTCTTTCCTTACTCTCCTTCCTACATTAATTCATCTTTCCAACTTACCTAAATCTTCACTACTCTTAACTTCCTCCAAGTCTTAATACATCTTAAGAACACCCATAGATTTCTAAAACTTCCAAGATAACCCTAAATCCTTGCATCACTCTTAATCACTTTAATACATGTTTCCCTCTCAAGTAAACACTCATTCACCTTTAACACTTCGTAGTTCACCAAAAACTCACTTACAACGCTTAGAACTTCTTACACATTTTCCTAAATTGGCCATAGCTTCTCTAGCATATACCCACATCCAAACACTTAGGTTTTTACCTTAATTCATTCAAAACACCTAAAATCCATCAAACACATTTTATACACAAACTTCACACATTAAGCACTACATCACAATATAGTGCATAACTTAAATTGCTTGGCACTTAGGCCCTTAAATGCATGGCTCTTAGGCCCTTAAATTGCATAAACCTTAAACACTGAATTTCCCACATAATAATGCCTTTGACCTGCAAATACACCCAACAATACATATTCCTTTAATAAACTCTTCGAGAGCATTTTACTAGCTCATTTACCATTTGCTCTTTAGGTAGTTTTAACAAGCATCATAAGCTTATTTCTCCTAAGGCATTAAACCACACTGAGATAGCTTGTTTACCTCTTTTCCTCACGAATTTCCTTCTTGTTTCCTTGTAAACCGGTAAGGCATTTCCTTCCTTGCCCACAACTAAACAATATACCAACATTGAAATGAGTATATAAGCTTTAAGCTTTATCTCATTGTAAACCCTAGTTACATATATGTTTTAACACTTTAAGGTAATTGTTTTACCTTGGAATTGGAAGAGAACTTGAATAAGTATCAAGAGAGGACTCCTCCTAGTCCATGAAAGCTTGGAATGAAGCTAGAACAAGGCAATATAATGACTCCATTAAGAGTGATTTTCGGACATGACAAAACATGAAGGAAATGTCATTTTTCTTTGAGTTTCCTTACCTTGAAGCAAAGGAGAACAAGAATATGTGAAAAGGTGAGCTCAAGCTCCTCCCATGGTGGTTTCTCTTGGCACCGAAATGGAGGTTTTGAAGTTTGAAGAGACAAGATTGTAGAGCTTGGCTTAACTAAGAGAATGGTGGTGTTTGTTTTTGATTTGGTTAAGTGAGCTAGGTTTTACATGTGGTCAAAGATGAACTTCCATGGATGGTGCTATATTACCGAGAGAGAACAAAAGAAGAGAGGAAGAAGAAGCCTTGCAACCGTGGGAAATGAAGAAGGAAGGAAGAATGAGATTGGTTTTGCTTTTAAGATATATAACTTAAAGCAAATAGTAACCTATGAGTCACCTTTATTTACTTAACAAGTTAACATGTTTGGTGACTCATTACTACCAAAACCAGCAGCCCCCTTATTAGTAGAAGGGTGTTTTGGTCTTTGTTGACCAACTTAATCACTTATAACATTATATGTTACAAACTAGTTATAAAAATCACTATTCACCAATAACAAGGCACATAGAAGTGAAATTTTTGATTTCCCATTGATATAGCCACCCAAATGTGATACTATATAGTACACATGTTAATTAAAGAGTAATGATGGACATTTAGCCATTCAAAACTCATTTACAAGACAATTTTTCAAAAACGTGCTTTAAGACTTCTTAAAGCACATTTTGTGTTTAACTTGTTTTCAAGCTTGGTTTTCTTTGGTAATTGATTTAATATGTTCATTAACATATAAATAAGGTATAGGTATGACCATTAGGTCTTATACACATTCATCCCAAGCTTAGAGCACATTTTTGCTCTTATTGACCTTAAGGTATTTATTTGTGTTTTGTTTGGTTTCATTGTCTACCAAAGTTTCCTAAGGACTTAATTAGCCTTATAAAGTCATAATTGAACATTATCAAGTCTTGGTAGGCTCTTTGGGTCCTAACCAAGTTCACTCATAGCTTAGAGCATGTTTTTGCTCAAACCGTGTCTTAGTGTTTTATTGTGTTTTACCATGGTTTAAGTGGTTCATTTATGTTTCTAAGGCACTTTTTAGCCTTTAAATACCATAGTTTAACATTTACACAACATACCAAGGTTTGGGGTATTTCAATCTACCCCCTTAAAAGAACTTCGTCCTCGAAGTTCACATTTCCTCGTATCATTGGGATTAGAATACGGGAATTGCTTATAACCATAATACTTCCATCACCAACCACCCTTTACATCCAACCTCGGACTTAATGGTCCAGGCAACATATCCACCTTATACATAAAATATCATATTCACATGGTAACCTCGGACTCAATGGTCCGGGTACCTACACCACACTTGCACCCATACAATATCCCTCAGACTCTTAGGTCTGGGTGACACAACCACATTTAGACTCATAGGTCTATGTAACACAACACATTTAGACTCATAGGTCTTGATAGCACACACTTTAAGAGATCAAAGTCAAATAACCCTTATCACCCATACCAAACAACATGTCATAGCATGTATATCAAACAGAAATACCTTTTCCATCTCTCCATGGGTTCGAATCCCACTTTGAGTACATATACATTGTGATCCCGCAGAACCCGGTCGCGATGGACACTTCTGGTCCCCGTTCCTTTGGGAGATCAAAACATTCACTTAATTTTTAACATATGTACTTCTCATGTCACCGGTCCGAAGACAAAGGCTCATACGTCCTCAGCTCGTGAGCAAGTACTACAAAAATATTCTTTACTAGGTTAAGTATAAGAAGATCTTTTATTCAAAATATTAATCGATTGTTTTTAAACACCAATTGAAAATCTTTTTGAAAACACCATACAACTCCAAGTCCAGTTTATGCTCCTTGTATCTTTCTTAACATGGTTATTGTAATCACTTATAGGGAGCTTCAAGAATCATCCAACACTGATGTGATCAGCATCGGTGTTGAACTATCTTTCCACCCCAATTTGTGTTCGGCTTCCCTTGATCTCATGATAATCAAGTTTCACTCCCCACTTCATTTTCAACCAACAATCAATTCAAGCATATTCCATTTTCTATCTTTAAATCCTTCTAGTCATAATCATTACATCTCTAAGGGATAGAACTCTGTCTATCAATCATCACCCAAATCCAACTTAATTCAAGTTACCTAGGGAATTTAGTTCTCACTAGGTTCTATGTCGGTCTCATAACCCTTCATAAATCACAACACTGTATATATATACATATATTTTTTTTTATCAAAATACAATACATGGTTTATCTTATGCACCATCGGGGTTTTAGATCCCCGGGAGTTCCTTACTCCCTTCCACTTGTACTCTCACACACCACTGTTAACAAAATAAACACACTTCCCACAATGGTATTCGCATCATCTGTGCGCAATTACCACAATTTACCCACAATAAATGCGTATGTTTATATAACACACGCGCCAACCATCATAACAATCATTTTGTGCTATGCACACCTAGTTCGCGTACACTTGTACGGTAAAACACACTAAGTGGTTTTGCGCTCTACCCCCCCTTAAAAGGGATTACGCCCACGTAATCAATCACTAAACCTTGGTTTAAAATGTTCTGCCGTCGTGAAGTGTTTTAACTTCCACGCGGTCCATTACACAATGGATTCTGATTAGAGGATCTTAACCATATTGGCGGTTTAGTCCCTAAACCAAGAATTCGCATTGGAGTTGTAACTCATAACCGGTTTCGGTCCTGGCCTGTGAGGCTTTTAGGCATTGATATCTTGCCATCCATTCGTGTTCACAATGTATACCCGGTACCTGACGCATGGGCTCACTGGCCTCTGTTGCGCAACCCTGATAATTATAGAGCTAGCTTGCTCCATTCGTTACTGTTACTGTATTGTACATCTCCAATGTATCACCCTTCTCTTGGGAAGGATGGTTTCTCAACCGAGCACGGTATCTCTTACCCTGAGCGAATTCGGTGAGTTCCAAAACTTTCCCTCCACTTCTCCAATAGCTTACTACGTAAGTTGCACAATGTTTGACTTGCTTCTACCGACTTATTGTCGGTTGAGATTGAGCTACTACCTAGTGTGTAGTGCTCTCTCAGCTATTTATAACATTTGAGGTATATTCCATACCGATATTGGCAGTTAGTGCTACCATAGTCACTTACTGTTAATCATGTCTCCACATTTGGTTTTATAGAAGTACTGTTTCGTTCCTGCGGCCTTGCATTACCTATGCATCGGCCATTATAATATTATTCCTCCACAATTACCATGCTCCTGATTCCTAGCTATCTCACTTGATCATTACTGCGCAAGAGCAATACCAAAACACTCAGTCATACAGAGTGCAGAGGCGTAAACTCTTGACAGTAAATCTCTCATGCGATTGCGACAGGAATTTACACTGTGTCTTACTGAAATTCTTACCACATGATACTTGTCACCGACTTACTGCTCGGTTCGTTTGCTATCGCTAATGTTGTACCTCCACTGGGTTTGACTCATAACTCTGCTCACTCCCATTTAATCATTTAACAACCCTCATACAACGGTCGCTTATTGCGCACCGTACCCTTACTCCTTATATAACATTAACTTATATTGCATCCGCTATTATATTAGCTTCCGCCATTACACTGGGTTTATCTGGCCACTTATTTAGCTGATTTTTGAATATATTACTATCTTTCCCTTGAGCGTTGTTCGCTTCACATTTGGCTTCACACACCTATGGTGATTGCTATCAACTTATCACACTTCCTGTCTACACCACTGGTACAAACATTTCCTTTCGTATTATTGTTATTCAAATCATTCAGGGGTAATAACAACGTGGTCCATCCTCCACATATTCCTTGAACTTGATTCACATAACTACCGCTCCTGCGGTCTCACAATATCGAGAGGTATTCCCACTCTTAATGCAGTGGTTCGCTTACCACTTTAACCACTTATACCACACAAACTTCTACCATCAATCGAATTTATATAACATATCTTGATTATGGCTTATAAGCCTTATTGCCTTGAGCTGGGCTCATTGTAGGCTGTCCACACATATGTACTCCTCTGTATCATATTACATGTTTAGAGGTTGTAGTGGGCTCCATGACAAGGTCGTTGCATTCTGTTTCCTTTCATGGGATGCCCCTTAGGATTGTCAGTCCGTCTCCTAACAACTTATGTCTAAACTGTGTGTTAGCTTCAACCCTTGTGCTTCTGTCATGCAGTTCATTCAACAATTGTTGATGTGAACACCCTTTCAAGGATTGCTCCTGGGTGTTGTTAAGTTATGCCTTTACATTTGGCTCACACTTATTGGTAGATTCCGTTAGCTACGCCTTTCGCGTTCTTTACTGGTTATTATCTTCTTCTGTGAAGATCAACATTTCCTGATAGTGCAGATACTCATTCTGGGATCTTCATCCCGTCCATTGCACATTAATGTGTCCACATTAGGCATTTGCTTGCCATGTACAGGCTGGTCACCGTTCCAGCTAACATGTTTATCCCTAAGGATCCTTAAGACATATGTGATGTCATTACACAACAGTTTGTGCCCTTCGCACTTCCTAACTCTTAAACATTTCCTTGAAAGGAATTCACTAATTCCTTTAGTCTCGTTAACTTAACTGAGTTCCTTGATTTTAAGCATTTCTTATATTCTCTAACTTCTGTTTGATTTATACTGCTGACCGTAGACGGAGTCGACTACTTCCCGTGCTTCGGACTCTACTGGTATATATATATGGGGTATCATACTGATACATTACTACTTACCCAACTATCCTATAAGTAGGTCTGTCAGGCCCACATGCTCCTATCGGAGTGCGGTCGTCCCACACACAGTTGGTACACTTGTAGTGTCCGTCACACGCCTAGGTGAAGTATTCTGTTGTCAACTCCCTTATATTGTCCCTTGACAATATTCATTCCTTACTTCCCGAACTTAATCGAGGGAAGGTTTATCCACTGTTGCATCCTTGTCAGTTGCTCTTGGTTTCACTGTTTGGTTTAAAGAAGGTTGGAAAGAAGTGTTGGTTTGAAAGAAAATCTGGTTCGAAAAGAAAAGGGTTTGTGAAAATTAGGTTTGAAAGAAAAAAATTTCCATGGTTTCACAACATCTTCTTACCTTAGCCAAGTCTAGCTTCTTGCTGACTGGTGTGTTTCCAATTACAGAGGTTAGGCTAACAGGCCCTTCCATTGTTATGACAATCACATTTAACTTTATTGTACTTCTCCAAGTATTTGTAGTGGTTATAAATTTCCCGAATAGCCCTGTTATAGCAGCACTTGCTATGGCAAGTGCGCCATGCTAACTGGCTATCGGTTTGACACATACCGGTTGTGGTATTGTTTTGACACATATTGTCATCAGTGGCCTTGTTGGCCCTCACTGATGTTACTGCCTTGACAATAACTTCTCTAGGCAACTTCTCACTGTTTCCACGTAATATTCATTACTAGGGTGTTTCCCATTCTGGGAGACCCCTTTGTCTTAGTATTATACTCACCTTGTAGCCCGTCCACGTATTTGGGCACTACCTTGTAGTTTCCCTTGTCGTTGGTATACCGTTGGTGCATTATTTATCAACTGTGGTCCCGTAGACACTCGTCTCGGGTTTCTTTAATCCACTTTTTGCCTGTTGCACGGTTGGTGCGCTGCAAGCTGGTCATCCTCGACTGCTCGGCATGTCGACCCAGGTTGCTGGAAATTCTTTCCTCTATACACAGAATTCTTCATTCTTCACTATTAAATGCGGTTAACATTGTTTAGATGGAGACCGTCTCCGGGATTCCCAGTTTTCAGGATCTACCGTATGACAGGTTCTCCGTACCCTAAAGGTATGTAATAACAGCCAGATCGGGTATTCCCGAGTAAGAGTGGACTTCCATCTCTCTGGCGTTGTTTCCCAAGTTATCAAACAGGGATTGTGGAGGGTGGGATGGATATTGTAGGTTTCCAGTAGTCACTGGTAGTTCCTAACTAGCGTATCTCTCACGCTATCACTCAACCCTTAACCCAAAGCACTTAAATCCTAACTCGGTACTTCCTAAGCTCGGTAATTCAGTCATCAGAGCGATACTTCGCTCTGATACCACTCTACGTCCGATAGGACAGGGGATATACAGCCCCTCGTTGTTTACAACGTCCGATGGACAGGGATATACAACCCCTCGTTGTTTACCGGTGAAGATGTGGCGACATCACATCACAAAAGACTCAGCTCATGGATATATCCATAGTCAAAAGAAGAGTTTACCAAGATTGACATTTCCCATATTCCCAATAGACTAATAACTGCACAAGTGCAATACCAAAACACTCAGTCCTACAGAGTGCAGAGCAAAACCCTCAGCAGTAATATCTAAGCACAATAGAACCGCAGAATAAAGAAACACAAGAAACCAGAAGGAGTACATACAAGGCAAAGTATTGTCACATCAAGCTAAGTTAGCCACACAAACAGTTTCCTTTCGAAATCATTCAAGCTCATTAGCGTTTCTCAAAAAATTCCATAAAGTTCATCACCAAAAGTATCTGAGTACGAGAAATCGTACAAAACATTCCATAGAGTCCAAGACAAACAAGCTGAGTACGAGAAATCGTACAAAACATCCCATAAAGGCCAAAACCCAACAAGCTGAGTACGAGAAATCGTACCTAGTATGTGTAGAAGCAGTAACCAAACTTGATAATGCGAACCTCCACTAATCACCTATATTTAAGGTGTTCCAAGTATTGATTAGTTAAGGAACTATAATGCTAAATAACCTCCATTCTTGTTGGCTTATAATTTCTGGTTACAATTACTCTCCCTCAAGAATTTGGGCTAGACCCCGTTAGTTAAATCTTCCATTAGGCCCGTTTCATTTAATCTGGAGTGATTTAGGGTTTAATCTTGAGAGTGGCCCAATCCTCTTTGAACAGTTTAAGTGGGCTTTTGGAGTTCATAGACTTGGGCCCAGTAGGTTAGCCCAAGACCATGTTACGTTTACGCTGTTTGATTAAATAATCCCCTAAAAAGATTCCTGCGAGGTTTCGAATGTGCAACCTCGAACTATTTCCAGGTTTAACTTGACCATCTACGCCAGTGAGTTTGTTTGTCCAAGGGTACATTTAATTTTACTTCAATTACTTACCATCGACCATAGTCCTCACATTCAAGACTTTTGAGACTTTGTATCATAAATGTGTTTTATACTATATATTCAATCTTAGAATTTCGATAATAATCTTAAGCTCAATATTTCTATTCCTAATAAACATTGTATTATGACCTATGATGGATTCATCTCAGAATACTATACTATTTTCACAATGTATGATTATGTATTTTATCAATATCTACTAGATAACCCACCTATTAATCTTGTCATAAGATGTTAAATTACCCTTCAACTTGAAATAATTATGTTATAGTTAACTTAGACTATCGAACTCTTACATTAGTATTCACAAGTATATTATTCGTTTTGTCATTAACTATATGATAAGGTGTTTTAAGGTAACCCTTTTATGTATCCTTGCTTGCATTTAATTCCCTAAATGTTTTATTCTTATACACATTCCCTCCATAGACTATGTATAATCCTTTTACACTAAACTTCAATAAACTTAAGTCTTAAATACATTTTAAATTAAAAACTAAAGTTTCAAAGGAATAACTTAATAAATTAATTCCCTTTATTGTTTTAGGGTAAGCATTATATCTTAACATAAGGTAGAATTTATCTAAGAATTAAATTCCCGTTCATAAGTGAAATTGTCAATACTTACTATAAAATCATCTATCCTGAAAAATACTCATACCTTATATCCAAATGACATATTAATATTCTCAGTGTCGTAAAGTAGATCAATATAATCTCCTATGTAACCTAGTTTCATCTAATTAAAGTTTAAAGGTTTTAAGTATCTAATTTCTATTTACAAACCTTTTTATAAATCTTTAACTTTTATGTACATCACTTATTTATAAATTCACATCCTGAATATTGGTAATAAATGTATTTTATATGGCTTAACTAATTCTAAGAAAACTTAAGGATTATTATTTGGATTAATTTCCTAATCATAGCTTAGTATGGTTTTATATCATAATCCTTTTAATGATTTAATCTTAAAATATTAAGTTATCGCTCAATTCTATAAATGTTATGAAATGATTAAATCTAAACTTACTAATCCACTTCACATTTAGATGTAAAAGTATCTCATTTATTTTGTTATTGTTTATATAATAAGAACATTTAAATGTAAAAGTATTTCATTTATTTTATTATTAATTATATAATAAGATCTATTTGTGTAACATTTTATGTAATCTATTTACAATATTTCCTAAGTCTCAACTTATTAATTACTTAATCCAAATTATAGATTTACATTTTGGTCATTGACAAATAATATTATACATGCATTCTAATATGGTTTATATAAATCTTAGAAATCCAAAGGTAACTCTTTTGACTAAATTTCACAATCATAATTTAATACCACCACATAATACTCTTTAATAGTATAATGTATAGGTTTAGTTTAACTTATAATTTCTTCATATTTTATTCTCTATAAGGTACTTTATTTCTTTTATTTATGTAGTTTTCTTTGTATATATATATTAGGATTTATTCAAGACATTCCTTGTGCAGTTTTATTGCATTTAATTATTTATATAACTTTTACACATAGCTACATCCAATATATGGTTTATAAAATAAAGTATTTTCCTTAGTTTCAATTAAGTATATTAACTACCATATTATATAATTAATATAAATGTAGATTAGTTAGTTCCTTGATTTAATCTAAGTTACCATTTCATTTCTTTTGTATATACGTATTTACTTCACTTAAAAGTTTATACCCAAAAATATTTATTAACATTCTGTATTAAATGTTAGTTTAGTCTTATTATATTTTCCCACTATAAAAAGTTCATTAAACAACTATACTTTAATTTTTTGTTACATTAAAAACCTTATATTAAAATAGATAACTTAAAAACCTTAGCAATACAATTTTAAACCTATTTCCCCTTGTTCAAAAATTCCCAAATTAAGTATATAGTAACTATAACATTTTAGACATATTATAAATTTTTATTTCATAAAATATCTTTTTAAATTATCCAAATAATTCCATAATACTCGTAACTTGCAAAAATCATAAGTTATGTTTAAAAACTCAAAAACTCAAACCCATATTAATTACATCAAAATAAACTAGATTTTATAAGGAATCTATGGTTAAAATTTCAAGTCAAAATGCATTCGGGAAGGCCATTAAATAAATCTAGCAAGTTAGAACTTTATTCTGGAAAGTATATTAACTTATTATAACTTAAATACCCACGATCTAATCTCGGCCGTCCATGTTTATTAACTGCGATCCAACGGCCTAGAACTCGCGAGTTCATCAGGCAACCCCCCTTCTCACCCGAGTACTAATCACTCTATATCTCCCAATCTACAGAACTAAATTCGATGATTCTTGTTCCTAGCGATTCGTAATCTAAGAATTCCGGTTCTAATGGTACCTATTTCCCCAATTTTCATGCAGAATTGAGTAGTTTCGAATCTGGGTTCGAAGTTAGGGTTCACGGTTTGAGTTCGAATTCAATTTCGACAAATTCTCTCATTGTAATGCATAATAGACTAAATTGGCATGTGGGTTTGATCGATGATGAAATTTCGAATAGAAACCATGGAGAAATTTGATCGGAAACTCACCGGAATTGCATTAACGGGGCAAAACCAAATCGGGAAAACTGGAAATCGTTATTTCATGTGCGGTTCAGGTATGCCACTTCTCGAATCAACTCGCACCAACTGAGAGAGATTTGATTCATGTAACCTATCACAATCCAAACTAGACTTGTAACTCTAGTTGTTAGTGGAAGAATCATTGATTTTGATGAACTAGGGAGAAAGTTACAGATCTCACAAGATTCGTGTTTACCTAGTTGGTTTCGGGATGAACTGGGCAAAATTACCGCTGTGATCGAGTAGGCATCTTTAGACAGATTTATATCCCAAACTAGTGCGAATCAGCCTTAACCATCAACATAAAATTTATAGAGGGATTAGAGATCTTCAAAACACGCTAAAGAACACGAAATTTGGATGAGAAATGAAGAAGTTATGGCGTGACGAAGTTTACCCGATTTCAGGAAAAACTGCAGTTCTGGGTTACGAACCCGCGAGGAGGTAACTTTGGATCAACTTTCCGATCATTCTAGAAGGATTTAGATGGTGGTGTGAGTAATGGTTGGAAAGAGGAAAGATAGGAGAATCGAATGAAACAAACGGCATACCAAATGGTGGAGTAGAGAAAAAGATATAGGTGTCTAAAGATCGACCCATGGCATGCCATAACTGAAGGAAATCTGAAAAGGCTAAGTTAAATCGGGGCTGACTGGGCGCGGCTGAGTCAGCCAGTCTTGGACACGTCAGCAACCTCCTAAATTTTGGCTCTAAACTTCAATTTATCATAACTTTGGCTAGGATGATCCGTTTTTAACGTCTTTTTATCGATCTTCATGGTTTTTCATAACCTATTTATTGGTATAGGTTTCATGGCCTGGTTTGACCATTCTCAAAAAGTCAACTCTAGCAAGGCTTAATAGTCTTTAAGGTTTCTAGAATTGTATATTGACTTTTATGTTTCAAAACAATGTTCCAACACTTCCTAAAATCTTTATAATATATTTAAAGCGTTTAGAAATTTATCCAAGACTTATTGACTTATAAATCTAATTATTAAATTCATAATACTATATAATAATGTATAATAAATGGGGTTAAATAGGAGAAAACCCCTAAATAAATTTCACAACTCCATATAATAATTAATATTCATAATTCCATACCATAATTTAATATTAATAGTATTATTTATGGTTTAATAAAAGAAATCCCCTAAATTAATTTAAATTAATTTAGGGGTATTTCAGTATATCCCCCTTAACAGAAACTTCGCCTCGAAGTTTAAAAATCAACTAATAAGCACTCACACCACTTCGGGTGTGCTAAAACAATAATAATTCCAACGAAATTCCATACCAATCCAATCCTTTATTTCCATCCATTCCCATTCCACATTCCACTCGAGATTACTCAAACTCAAACTGAACCAAGATATACCGAGATATTTCATGATAAAAATAAAAAGTCACATGCGGTGTCATAATGTAAAAAACCAAGTACACACATACACCTCTTACTCTGCTAATCACGCAACAGGGCATAATCTGGATGAGGTAGCGAAGAAAGATTATGCTCTACCCCCCCCCCTTAAAAGAGAACTTCGTCCCGAAGTTTAAGATTTATCTACCAACTACTCACACCCGCTTCCGGTGTGTGGGTAAACTAAATATCAAGTTGTACTACAAGCTTTAAAATGTATACCAAACAATCAACCACTCAAGGGTATTCGTCCAATAACAATTCCCAAACATTTGTTTCCGTTATCTAACACTACATTCAAAGAATTCAACACCTTATTATCAAGCTTTGTTGTAAATTTTATGGCACTGTTGAATTTATCTATGATCGATATTTATTTGTACCCCCTGATTGTTATGTATTTGTATTTTCTTGATTATTATAAAATTTTATTTTATGATCCTTACCTATTCATTTTATGACCAGTACGAATGATATGTCCATTATATGTTCATTTTATATTATATGTTTATTTTATGAAGATGTCGTACCCCCCCTTAAAATAGGGTACGACCCATATCCGTCTCGTAATAATGAAGTGGAATTTAAACTCACTTTTAAGGAGCACTATATTTTACATCTCCTATGGAGATTCCTCCTTCAAGGATGTAGTTCATTTTTGACGCACAATATCACTCGTTGTTATTCTGGCTTGCTTATAATTAAATCTTTTAGTGTTCCCAACATGCTTTCCTAACTCATTTCGCCTCTCTTACGGTCATTGGCAAGAACAAAGTTTAGAATTCATCATTCATATAGTAGGTTAAGTTTTGAAAACGGAACATATAGGTTATACTTAGATATTACTATAATAACATTTTAGTTCACTCTTTCTTTATTCAAGTATTGGATGTAGTAGGTATCAAAATCTTAATCATGTGATTTGGAAACTATTAATTCATAAAAGAAAAATTCCATTATAATGTAATGTAATTATTTAAATGCCATCCTTACTACAACATTTCTCTAGAAGCATTTTATAGCCTAAAGTTTCTTAATTGTCATGGCTTAAAAATTCATGAACTTATTTAAAATAGTATCATACTATATATTAAAACTTTTTTTTTTAATGCAATTAAATCTTTCATGAAACCTTGTACCGAATTTATAACCTAAAATACGTAAATGTGCCATTTATGTTATTTTCATATATCAATATATTAACAAGCTATAAATCCGTGTGTAACATGTTTGAGTAGTTTAAATAATATTTTAGATCATATAATAAGTCTAGATAGTCTTTCAAATTATATTCAAAGCTTTATTAGCCAACCATACATTAAAATTTTGTTATATTCCTTTATAAAAAAAATACACCTTCTGTGACTTCTAAAATTTTGCATATGTATAATGTTAAACTTCCAAATAAACATGAGAATTTCCAATAATTAAGTAACTCTCATTTTTTTTTACTAGATGCTCATTACTCCAAGTATTTAAGAATCAGTGATATTTAGTTTAGTATTACTCTTCCCTTCACTCAATCTTTAAGTCACTTCTTTAATATATATTTTTTTTATTTAATAAGGGGTAGATGTTGTACCTTGGAGTACCCAAATTTAAATCCCCTTCCTCCATGTATAGGTATTTTTCACCAAATATTTAACTCAATAAACCCTTTACATGTATGAATTTTAATACTGAATCTTAAGATACAAATTTTGAATTGTTCATTGTGGCTAGTAATGAAATATGCCTAGCTCAAGATTTCATGATGGTAACGTCTTACCACCAATCCTCCTCAAGTTCAACACAATCCATCACTTGCGTAGAAGATTATTTACGGTTAGATGACAAGGCTTGTCTAGCCCCTAAACTTCCAGAAGTGAGTGTGCACCCCCACTACTTTCAGCCTAGGAGTTCGTCGCACCAGCACTTCCCGTAGGGTGTTAGGTTTATGTATTTTCTTTCTGAAGTTAACATAGAGTTTTAGTGTGGATTACAGGTTTTGGATGTTGATCTTTTCTGATGAGTTACTAGTTCTTGTTAGTTTAATAATTTTCTAGACTTAAGATTTATCTTAAACATTATCTTTGGTAATAATTTGTACCAAGTAGTTCTTGAGATTTATTTCAAGCTTTAAAGGAGTTGAAGTATATATCACTTAGTTATTCAAAGCTCCACTTGTATACTATCATACCCAATCGATAATGTTCCAGACTTAATATTATTATTATTTTTTTTTTCTATAGTTTAATGATCAAACGGTATGACAACACACTATTCCTAACAGACATTCATACAAAAAGTGTATAAAGAAATCATTCACTAATCCAAGAAGGGTTAGGATTGTGCCTTACTGGAATCCTACACCCAATTCTACCCCAATTCCCTAGTTTTAAGGGCACCTATATTCTAACTATTTCACTCGGCTTGTTTTCTCGGGTTCAGAGCGTAACTACGCTCTGATACCACTTTCTGTAACACCCCTACTTATCATAAATGCAGCGGAAATAAAATACTAAGGCGATTACAGATCATCGGGTTCCAAACACCCGGCACCAAACCTCACCAATTACAACCTATGATATTACAAATGCTACAGTCTGAACTCGAGAAAACATGGTATAAAAGTAATGATAACAAAATACTGTAGCTCTCCAAAATCCTAATTCCCATCCCATACACTCATACTCTTCGTGGCCACCTGTATAACAATTCATACCTGCAAGATGAAACCAAGCAGCCCACCCCAGGAGGGGTGAGTCAGTTCCCTGGAATGGAACTGGCACAACTCTCCAAAACAACAGTATTAAAAGAAAAACATAACACTTAAAATAACAATAACATGAAGTCAATGCTCAAAACAAATCAGAAGAACAAGGCACACCAAAACACCAAGTCAAAGATAACAAGTCAAGGATAGAGATAAATAACGTGAAGGTAGAGTGAGCCAACATAAAAGAAACCACGCCAGAAGTTAGTGAACATCCATTGCTTAAGTTAGATTCAGTTCCAATTAGGATTAGAAAGACCCAAGTAGTCACAAGGACTGGGAATGAATGAAGATATCCAAGAACCATAACTCAAGAGTGGAATAAAACCAATTGGAAGAGATGGCCCTGCTGCCAACTGCGTCCCTTTTGGGACAGGGGATATACAACCCCTCGCTGTTAACTACGTCCGATAGGACAGGGGATATACAGCCCCTCGCTGTTTACAACGTCCGATTGGACAGGGGATATACAGCCCCTCACTGTTTACCGGTGAAGGTGTGCGCACATCACAACAAAGACTCAGCTCATGGATGAAACAATATCCATAGTCAAAAGAAGAGTTTACCAAGATTGACATTTCTCATATTCCCAATAGACTAATAACTGCACAAGTGCAATACCAAAACACTCAGTCCTACAGAGTGCAGAGGCGTAAACCCTCAGCAGTTAATATCTAATGAGACAACCAGATAGGAGGAACCAATGATCATGTGAGTTGTACATTCAAGGCTCAGTTAGTCACATCAAGCTGAGTTAGCCACACAAATAGTTTCCTTTCGAAATTCATTCAAGCTCAGTTAGCGTTTCTCAAAAAATTCCATAAAGTTCATCACCAAAAGTATTGAGTACGAGAAATCGTACAAAACATTCCATAGAGTCCAAGACACAACAAGCTGAGTACGAGAAATCATACAAAACATCCCATAAAGGCCAAAACCCAACAAGCTGAGTACGAGAAATCGTACCTGGTATGTGTAGAAGCAGTAACCAAACTTGATAATGCGAACCTCCACTAATCACCTATATTTAAGGTGTTCCAAGTATTGATTAGTTAAGGAACTATAATGCTAAATAACCTCCATTCTTGTTGGTTTATAATTTCTGGTTACAATTACTCTCCCTCAAGAATTTGGGCTAGACCCCGTTTGTTAAATCTTCCATTAGGCCCGTTTCATTTAATCTGGAGTGATTTAGGGTTTAATCTTGAGAGTGGCCCAATCCTCTTTGAACTGTTTAAGTGGGCTTTTGGAGTTCATAGACTTGGGCCCAGTAGGTTAGCCCAAGACCATGTTACGTTTACGCTGTTTGATTAAATCCCCTAAAAAGATTCCTGCGAGGTTTCGAACGTGCAACCTCGAACTATTTCCAGGTTTAACTTGACCATCTACGCCAGTGAGTTTGTTTGTCCCAAGGGTACATTTAATTTTACTTCAATTACTTACTATCGACCATAGTCCTCACATTCAAGACTTTTGAGACTTTATATCATAAATGTGTTTTATACTATATATTCAATCTTAGAATTTCGATAATAATCTTAAGCTCAATACTTCTATTCCTAATAAACATTGTATTATGACCTATGATGGATTCATCTCAGAATACTATACTATTATTTCACAATGTATGATTATGTATTTTATCAATATCTACTAGATAACCCACCTATTAATCTTGTCATAAGATGTTAAATTACCCTTCAACTTGAAATAATTATGTTATAGTTAACTTAGACTATCGAACTCTTACATTTAGTATTCGCAAAGTATATTATTTGTTTTGTCATTAACTATATGATAAGGTGTTTTAAGGTAACCCTTTTATGTATCCTTGCTTGCATTTAATTCCCTAAAGTTTTATTCTTATACACATTCCCTCCATAGACTATGTATAATCCTTTTACACTAAACTTCAATAAACTTAAGTCTTAAATACATTTTAAATTAAAAACTAAAGTTTCAAAGGAATAACTTAATAAATTAATTCCCTTTATTATGTTTTAGGGTAAGCATTATATCTTAACATAAGGTAGAATTTATCTAAGAATTAAATTCCCGTTCATAAGTGAAATTGTCAATTACTTAATAAAATCATCTATCCTGAAAAATACTCATACCTTATATCCAAATGACATATTAATATTCTCAGTAGTGTCGTAAAGTAGATCAATATAATCTCCTATGTAACCTAGTTTCATCTAATTAAAGGTTTAAAGGTTTTTAAGTATCTAATTTCTATTTACAAACCTTTTTATAAATCTTTAACTTTTATGTACATCACTTATTTATAAACACACATCCTGAATATTGGTAATAAATGTATTTTATATGGCTTAACTAATTCTAAGAAACTTAAGGATTATTTATTTGGATTAATTTCCTAATCATAGCTTAGTATGGTTTTATATCATAATCCTTTTAATGATTTAATCTTAAAATATTAAGTTATCGCTCAATTCTATAAATGTTATGAAATGATTAAATCTAGACTTACTAATCCACTTCACATTTAGATGTAAAAGTATCTCATTTATTTTGTTATTGTTTATATAATAAGAACATTTAAATGTAAAAGTATTTCATTTATTTTATTATTAATTATATAATAAGATCTATTTGTGTAACATTTTATGTAATCTATTTACAATATTTCCTAAGTCTCAACTTATTAATTACTTAATCCAAATTATAGATTTACATTTTGGTCATTGACAAATAATATTATACATGCATTCTAATATGGTTATATAATCTTAGAAATCCAAAGGTAACTCTTTTGACTAAATTTCACAATCATAATTTAAAACCACCACATAAAATACTCTTTTAATAGTATAATGTATAGGTTTAGTGAAATACCCCAAACTTAGATATGGTGTTTAAATGATAAACTAAGATAGAAGGAGGCTAAATAATGCCTTAGAAACATCAAGAAACATTTCTAATCAAAGAAAATATAAGGAAACCACGAAAGAGCAGTTTTAACAAAAACGTGCTCTAAGCTTGGAGAGACTTGGGAGAGTACCCAAATATTGTTCTAAGACCTTAGTAATATCCTAATGGTCATTTTAAATCAATTACCAAAGAAAACCAAGCTTGAAAACAAGTTAAAACACAAAATGTGCTTTAAGGAGTCTTAAAGCACGTTTTTGAAAAATTGTCTTGTAAATGAGTTTTGAATGGCTAAATGTCCATCATTACTCTTTAATTAATATGTGTACTATATAGTATCACATTTGGAGGTCTATATCAATGGGAAATCAAAAATTTCACAACAATGTGCCTTGTTTTTGATGAATAGTGAATTAATTAAGCTAGTTTATAACATAAGTCTATATAAGTGAGACATTTGGTCAACAAAGACTAAACTACCCTCATTCATTAAAGGGGGCCGGTTTTTTAAGTGTGACTCACCACACTTATCTAGCTAAGTAAAGAGAAAGCAAATAAGTCTTATAAAGCATAAAGTACTATTCACCTTTTAAGATAAATATCACATTTACTTACCTCTCTCCTCACTTCTTCATTCTCCCTTGTTCACACGGTTTCTTGCTCTCTTTCTCTTCTCCATTCACGTAGAGCTCACCTCCATGAAAGCTCCATCTTCCCTTGGCTACATCTTGCTCATTTTAGCTCCAAATCCAAAACAAAATACATACTCTTCTTAGTTAGCTCAAGCTCCTCCTTTCTATCTTTTCAAAACTTCAAGAGCTTCATTTTGGTGCCAAGTCAAACCACCATTAGAGGAGGAAATTCAAGTTTGGAGACTCCATTGGCATCTCCATTCTCTTAACGTAAAGAAAGTGTAAGAAAATCTAGGTTTCCACCATTTTCTTCTCATGACCGAAATATATACTCATGGGACTCCATGTTTATGCCTTGTTCTAGCTTGTTTCTACTCTTCAAAGGAGAGAGGAGGTCCTTCTTGCTTCATATCCAAGTTTGTCTTGAGAAACCAAGGTAAAACAATCACATTAATACCTTAAAGCATATTTTTTAACCTAGGGTTTGTCCCTTAGGGTTAATGTGTTATCTAGTACTCATTGGAGTCATTGGATATTGGTTAGAACATTGGCAAGGAGATACACATTGGTGACCGAGATTGAATAAAGAAAAAAGGAAGAAAGCTTTTAAGCTTGTGAGAAAAACAAGGTAAATTACTTACCTTAAGGTGTTTTGTTGTTTAAGGAAATGAGATTTAGGTATATGATGAGTTTAGTGTTGAGTTTACATTAGAAAAGGGTTATATAAGACCTAGGAGAAACAATGACTATACTTGTGAACTTGTGACTAAGGAGCAAATGAGAAAAAGAGATAGTTTAAGAATATCAAGGTGAAGTACAAGAAGCATTTTATTTCAATGGGAGCCTTGTTGAGTGTATTCGCAGGTTTAAGGCATATATATGTGGAAATTCAGTGGTTAAGATTATTGTCATTTAAGGGCCTAGGTGCCAAGCATTTTAAGTTTAAGCACTATATGATGATGTGGTGTGGCTTTGGTGTAAATTGGGTGTTAAGGTGTTGTGAATTGTGTGTGTGTTGGTTGTTTGATGGTGTGAAAATGTAGGTAGGTATATAGTACTAGAGAACCCATGGCAAAATTTAAAGGAGAGCTTAGGTTTAAGACATTCTAAGGGAATTTAATGACTAAGGAAGTACTAGAAATGTTCTATAGGTTGTCTTGATGAAAGAGGGTGAAGTTGAGGTGTTCTAATGACTTATAATGACTTAGGTATCACCATGGAGGATTTAGGAAATCAAGAGAATGTATTTGAGTATTTAGGACTTAGGTAAATGTTGGTGCACAACTAAGAGGGAGATAATGTCTTGATGATGGAAGTTTAAACTTGAGAAGGAACATTAAGTAAATGCTTAAAAGAGTTTTAGATAGTGAGAGATGCTTGGGAGATGATGTTATAGTGGTGAAGAAAACATTTGGCATAGTGGTTACATTAGGTATGAACCACCACCTAGAAACCTAGAGGAAAGCATTACAAGTGTTAGCATTATTACAAGGAAAATGTATAATGATTAAGGTGGATCTTGGTGAATGATTTAATGTGTTTAAGGAGATAGAAAATGAGTTTTGTGGATGTTGTATGAGGGTATAAGTGTACCAAATGATGTTAGGAGACATTATGAGGGTTTAGGAGAAGTTTGGTGAAAATGGTTAAGTGTTTGAAGGCTTAGAAAATGAGTGTTTTGCCTTGTCCGAACATCCGTCCGGACATGGACGTTCGGACAGGCCCTGTTGCGTGAAAATTTTCAGAGTCTCGACTTGTGTCCGACCTTTGGAAGTCCGGACACAAGTTCGGACGGGTCTGCTTCTACTTTGAGTTTTCCTCGACCCATGTCCGAACTTCCGAAGTCCGGACACATGTTCGGACATGCGTCTGTTTTCAGTTTTGAGTCTCGACTTGTGTCCGAACTTGGGAAGTCCGGACACAAGTTCGGACAGGCCACTGTATGGACCAAAAACCTTGTTTAAGGTTAGGAAATGATGGGGATAATTAAGTATGGATGTTATGAGATTGTTAAGGACTTGTTTGGTGGGTGTGATGGTCATTAAGTGGGAGAGTAAGTGTAATAAATAATGAGGAAATGATGCACTTAGGAGTCGAGTTAAAACCATAAGCTTAGTGAAAAACAAGGGTAAAAGTTGATGTCTAGGAATGTTAAGTAATTTTATTGAGTTGGATTGATAATAACCTAAAACTGAATCAATGTTCTAGGCTTTGTGAATTGGGACTTGGAAGGAGATAAACCAAACGATCGTCGACGGTGAACGGTACAATCCTTCTTGTGACCTGCTTGCTAACGAGGTGTCCCTCGGCTTGTGTGCTATCTGTTTAATTGCTATGACTAAAACAAGATAAAGCATGCAACCGGATTATATTGTTCTCGTTGTGATTGTGTTGTATTTACACTAACCGCGAGACTTTAGATTGTTACTAACCAAGTTTAGTACTTACTGAGTTAAGAATAAGAGTTAAGTTTGGTGATTGTTGGTTAATGCCCGTCAGGCTTAGCTAGCACATGGTGATTAAGATTTCTACTAACTGGAACTCGAGTGAGGAAACCCGGGACCGATCTCCGGTCATGCATGCTAAGGAAAAAGGGGGACGGTATCTGAATCAGATCCGCCCTCCGCTTAAGGACTTGTCTTCGGACTTGTAGCCTAGGGCCGGTTGCCGGCTCAGCTACGCTGGACTCCCGTCCAGAGTAGGTGGCATTAAGATGGTGCGGTGGGATCACCTAAATCCCAGGTTCGAATTAAGCTACAACCAATCCCTTCCAGGAAAGGTTTGTATACTGAGGTTAAGATTAAGATTGAGATTAAGATTAAGGTAAGGTAAGGAACTGAGATTAAGGAAATGGACTAAGGAGGGGGTTACTAACCCACTTGTTAAGGGAACGCTTGAGTCGTTCATTGGTTGTGAACTATATATGTTCATCTGTGGTTATTGTTATTGCACTTCATATTATGCTTGTGTATGTAATCAATTTCCATGCTATCGACAATTAGTCGTCGTAGCCCCGTTAGCTTGGGGGCCATGAGAGGGTGTACCAGCATTCGTGCTGACCCCCTCGGGGGCTATTTTTTTTACACTTGCAGGTAAGAGGCCCATGAGGACGCACTACGAGAGTAGGAGCGGTTAGTCTTAGGGTGGGACATTTATTTTGAGTTCGGGTTGCGCCTGTGCACCCGACTGTCTATATTTAAACTGATGCAAGTTGAGATTATGTTTAAGATACTAGTACTCGGTTGGTTGTGGTGTTATGAATGTTGATGTTTAAGCTGGATAAGTATTGTAAGCATTTAAGCCGGTATATTCTAACGATCAGACCGTGGCAAGGTCCAGGTGTTGTTTATTTCCGTTGCGACGTATGCGATTAAGTGTTCAGTTTGCGATAACCACGATAGGCTTTGGATGGGGTGTTACAGAAAGTGGTATCAGAGCGTAGTTACGCTCTGATCAAGAAATACCGGACATGAGTAACCACCGAGTTAGGATATAAGTAAGGAATAAGTGTGGGTTAAGGGTGTGAGAAGTTAGAGTGAGTAGAGTCAGATGACCACTAATAAGTGTGGATTGTCTTTACCGTCTACGGACGTTATAAATTTACTAACCAAAACAGTGGTGAATGTGAATCTAATGTAAGTTATGCTTGTTCAGATGGCAGGACGCCCTAGAGGAGGCCGAGGTCGCGGCCGGGGTGAGGATACTTCAGGGATACCTGGAGGGCAGACGATCGCAGAGATCGTAGCTGCCGCTTTGGGGCACATGGGCTATCAGCCTGGTGTGGGTGCACCACCTCCACCGCCACAACCTAGGGAACCAAACTGGGTGAAGAGTCTTGCAGACCTTCGACCCGCTCATTTTAAAGGGGGAGACCGATCCCGCCAAGCTTGAGGCGTACATCTCCGAGCTGGAGACCGCCTTCGAGACCCTTGATGTCCCTGCTGGGATCAAGGTGCGCTTAGCTGCTTTCTATCTGAAGGGGGCGGCAGGCGATTGGTGGAAGCTGGTGAGGGCCGAGCATGTGGCCAATCCAAAGTTCGGCTGGGAGCAGTACACCGCCTTGCTACGAGCAAAGTACTACCCCGCCCATGTCCAGACGAAGAAGCGCTTGCAGTTGGATGCGCTTAAGCAGTCGGACAAGATGACAGTGGACGAGTATTACTCAGAGTTCACCGCCTTGCTCCGTCTTCTGCCGGGTCTAGGGTATTCTGACCAGATCTTGGTGGACCGCTTCTATGGCGGGCTTAGCCATCGACTCCGCTACGGCATGGGGCCGACGAGTTACACTACCTTGCAGGTAATAAGAATGATTGAGATTTGAGTAAGTGGTGAATAAGATTTAGATTATGAGAAATAAGTGAGACTAATACTATGGAAAAGCAGGAGTGCTATCATGACGCTGCTAAGGTTGAGATTACCGTCCAGCTGAGGGACGAGGAGAATGCAAAAAGGAAGAGTGCTGGGAAGAGCTCAGAAAGTCAAGGGCAAGGAGGGTACAAGAAACAAAAGTACCAGCCTCAGGCCCAGAAAAATCAGAACCCAAAGGGGAGGGAGGAAAAGGAGAAGGCTTCGGAAGAGCCATTGAAGCTGACCTATGCTATTGCAGCTACACCACTGCGCTCTAAGGCGCCAAAGGGTAAGGAAATTGATATTGAATGAGTTAAGAAATGAATTAGTAACCGTTATGAGATATGAGGATTGACTATATGAATCATCAGGACCTGAGACTGAGAGGGGAGCCGGTGGTGGCTACCAGCGACGCTTCATTTGTAGGTGGTGTCACAAGGACCACCCCGGGCTCGACTGTAAGGGAAACAAGGTGGAGTGCAACTTCTGTGGAGTATATGGACACCGGGCATACGAGTGTTACCGGAATCCTGCTAGCAGAGCCTATAGGCCCGACACTAGGGGCAAGGGCAAGACCGATCAGGGAGCTGGATCTGACGGTTAGAGGAAAGTGCAGCAGCCGGCGGACAAGAACCCACGGGTGACCCAGAAGACGGGACCCACTCTACACATGGTGGACCGGGACGATGAGCCTGAGCCCTCATCGAGGCCAGGTACCACTATAACCATTTAGTAGTAAAAACTACCTGCTTACCGCATTATCATGCATGTTTGGTGAAATATATGAGTTAAGTAAAAAAAGATAAGATTAGGACTTAAGTGAGAACATGATGTGATTAGAACATAAGCAAGATGTAACTGTTACCACCTTAGGAAGCTTCAACATCTGCTACCCAATACCATCTACACCTAACCCGGAGCACACCGACATCGAAATCATAGACTTTCCAACCGAACAATGTCAGGTTATCCGCCCAGGTATGATTTTATTAAGGGGATACCTGACACCCGAAGCACAAATAGCCATCATCAGGAGGTGCAATCAACTAGGAATGGGACCGGGAGGTTTTTATACACCGGAGTACCCAGGGGGAGCAAGGATGAAATTAAAGATGATGAGCTTGGGCAAGGATTGGAATCCGTATGCCAAGATTTACCAAACCACAAGGGAGCAAGATGGAGTTTCACCACCAGGAATACCCGAATAGTTCCATCCAGTTATTACACAAGTCGTGGAAATCGCTCAGCAGTTGGAGGCTGAACCGATTCCAGACATACAAGCAGACGTTTGCATTGTAAACTTCTACGAAAAGGACGGGAAACTGGGACTACACCAGGATAAGGACGAGACAACGGAGTCTCTCGAAAGAGGGATACCCGTAGTGTCTTGGTCCATTGGAGATGATGCGGAGTTTTTATACGGCGAGCAGAAGCGTGCGGACCGTGCAGATAAGATAGTACTTAAGTCAGGTGATGTATTAATTTTGGGAGGAGAATCAAGGATGTTATACCATGGGATTAAGAGAATCAAGCTGAATACAGCACCGTCAGCAGTAATCAATGCGACGCATATGAGACCAGGAAGATTAAACCTAACCTTTAGACAATATTAGCCATGTAATGTTAGAGTGAGATGAGAAATGAGATGTAAGATCGAAGC
This sequence comes from Limonium bicolor, assembly GCA_023374045.1. Classification (NCBI taxonomy): domain Eukaryota; kingdom Viridiplantae; phylum Streptophyta; class Magnoliopsida; order Caryophyllales; family Plumbaginaceae; genus Limonium; species Limonium bicolor. The sequence continues at coordinate 256,780,898 of CM041779.1, read as the reverse complement.
ACATGTTGTAAACAGAATGGTCATGAATAAAATAACAGTGTTGTTCATATAAATTGTTACGACTCTTGTTATACCATCAATACTCATGAAGCTTGTTAACACAATTAGGTTAGGACTCGGTACGGAAGGTGCACTAAGCATACTTACAGAGGCACAGGCCGACGCCAGCGGTACTATCCTCACCGACACCTTTCCGATCAATGGGATTGAGGCATCAGTTCTCTTCGACTCAGGGGCCTCGCATACCTTTGTCTCAGCACCATTTGCGAGCAGGTTGGGGCTAGACGCTGATGAGCTACCCGACTTCACGGTTACGCTCCCGTCTAAGGAGAAGGTTCGTTGCACTCGTTACTACCGAGGAGCCACCATCAGAATTAAGGGGGAAGACTTCCCAGTCAGTTTCATTGAGTTCAGTAAGCTAGGATTTGATGTTATCTTCGGGATGAACTGGTTGGAGCGGCACAAGGGACGTATCCTCTGCGCCGAGCATAGATTGCTGCTCAGGAGTCCGTCTGGGGTAACAATATCATACCGCCAGAGGCCCAGAGAGCCTTCGACTAAGATCATCACCGCCATGGCAATAATGCATAGAGAATTAAGGAGAAAGAAGAAGTATACCTCTGCTATGTACAGGACATAGAGAGAGACCCTGAGTTCGACCCCGACTTACCGGTAGTGTCGGAGTTCCCCGACTTATTTCCACGGGAACTTCCGGCATGCCACCCACTCGGGAGGTAGAGTTCACCATTGAGCTGCTACCTGGTACCGGACCGATAGCCAAAGCACCATACCGTATGGCTCCGGCAGAAATGAATGAGTTAAAGGAACAATTGAAAGATTTGTTGGATAAGGGATTCATTAGACCAAGTGTGTCACCATGGGGAGCGCCAGTCCTCTTCGTGAAGAAGAAGGATGGTAGTCTCCGCCTCTGCATCGACTAGAGAGAGCTGAATGCAGTGACAGTGAAAATAAGTACCCACTACCCCGCATTGACGATCTGTTCGATCAGTTGAAGGGAGCATCTGTGTTTTCCAAGATTGATCTCAGATCGGGGTATCATCAGATAGCCATTAAGGAGGAGATGAGAAGACGGCATTCCGGACACGATACGGCCACTATGAGTTTACAGTGATGCCGTTCGGTTTGTCGAACGCACCGGCGAAGTTTATGGATCTGATGAACCGCTTGTTCCGGGAGCAGCTGGACAAGTCGGTTGTGGTTTTTATTGATGACATCCTGATATATTCAAAGTCTAAGGTTGAGCATGAGGAACATCTGAGAAGGGTGTTGGAAATATTGAGGGAGAACCAGCTATATGCTAAGTTCTCCAAGTGTGAGTTTTGGCTTGACCAGGTCTCTTTCCTAGGTCATGTCATCTCAGATGCTGGGATCGCAGTGGATCCAGCAAAGATTGATGCCGTACGTACCTGGCCAAGGCCGAAGACTGTTACCGACATCCGGAGCTTTCTCGGTCTGGCAGGTTACTACAGGAGGTTTGTTAGAGATTTCAGCAAGGTCGCGAAGCCAATGACCAGTCTGATGAAGAAAGACGCACCATTTCTGTGGACAGTTGACTGTGAGAGATCATTTCAGCGCTTGAAGGACTCACTGACCACTGCACCGGTACTGACCATTCCAGACGGTACAGAGGGCTTTGAGGTTTATTGTGATGCATCCGGCAGAGGGCTGGGTTGCGTGCTCATGCAACATGGCAAGGTGGTGGCATATGCCTCACGCCAGTTGAAGAAACATGAGGAGAACTACCCCACACATGATTTAGAGCTGGGAGCTGTAGTCTTCGCTTTGAAGATATGGCGCCACTACTTATATGGGGTTAGTGTCACGATCTACACCGATCACAAAAGTTTGAAATACATATTCACTCAGAAGGAGTTAAATCTTCGACAGAGGAGATGGTTAGAGTTTCTGAAAGACTATGACATTGACCTCCAATACAAAGAAGGGAAGGCCAATGTTGTAGCAGATGCCCTGAGCCGTCGAGCACACTCACTCCATTCGCTAGTTTCTTTCTCCAGCTTGGTTGATGAGGTGCGAGAGGCTCAGAGGACAGATGAGTATATGAGAGAGGTCAGACAGAAGGTACCTTTGAGAGTCAGAAATACGACTTCAGACTTCATGATGATGATCTGATCAGACTTAAGGGCCGATTATGCATACCACGAGGTAACACGGATCTGAAAGACCGTATACTTAGAGAATCACACTGTTCTTCAGTTTCCATCCATCCGGGAGCCTCTAAAATGTATAAAGACATGAAGAGATACTTCTGGTGGTCGGGGATGAAGACAGATGTTACCGAGTTCGTCTTGAGGTGTCTCACATGCCAGAAGGTGAAATTCGAGCACCGACGACCGGGCGGAATGGTACAGTCGATGCCAGTTCCGGAGTGGAAGTTCCATGATGTCTCCATGGACTTCGTAGTTGGACTCCCACCTGCTAGGGGAGGTCTCAACATGATATGGGTGGTGGTGGATCGCCTTACCAAAGTAGCCCGATTCATACCGATGAAGGATACTTGGAAGGTGACTAAATTGGTTGAGTTATTTGAGAAGGAAATCATGAGACATCACGGGATACGAAGACCATAGTGTCAGATAGAGATACCAGATTCCTTTCGAGGTACTGGAGAGCTACTAGAGAAGCGTTGGGAATAGAGCTGAAGCTGAGTACCGCGTTCCATCTCAGACAGATGGTCAGACTGAGCGTACTATTCAGACACTCGAGGACATGCTCAGGGCATGTGCCTTAGACTTCCAGGGCAGTTTGGATCGATAAATTGCATCTGATCGAGTTTTCTTACAACAACAGCTATCATGCTTCGATCAAGATGGCACCTTTTCAAGCGTTGTACGGTAGACCATGTCGTACACCGCTCTGCTGGGATGAGTCGAGTGAGACGGTCATTATAGGACCAGAGTACTTGGAACAAGTTAAGGCTGAAGTTCAGCAAATCAGGGAGAACATGAAAGCTGCTCAAGATAGGCAGAAGTCGTATGCTGATGTTCGACGACGGGACCTGGAGTTCGCAGTGGGCGACCAGGTATTTCTGCGAGTATCACCGATGAAGGGTGTATTCAGGTTTGGGCAGAAGGGCAAGTTAAGCCCGAAATTTGTTGGTCCTTATGAGATTACGGAGCGGGTGGGCCCGGTTGCTTACAGGTTGAATTTACCTGCTGAGCTGGGTAAAGTGCATGATGTTTTTCATGTTTCACAGCTAAAGAAATACATGCACCACCCCTCCCATGTGTTAGAACCTGAGAGGTTGACTTTAGAACCAAATATGAGATCCGTGGAGACTCCTCAGAGAATCTTGGACAGTAAGACTAGGGACACTCGCCACAAGTCAGTGCGACTGGTAAAGGTTCTCTGGTCTAACCAGGATGTCGAAGAGGCCACGTGGGAATTAGAGGATAAGATGAGGGCGAAGTACCCTTCTTTATTTACTGACTAGATCGTCTGTATAGGGTACGGGGCGTACCCCTTTTTAAGGGGGGTAGAGCTTCCTCGCTTTTGAGTTAAGAAACGATCATGTTGTCGTTTGTTTGGTTGTTTAAGATGTGAGTTTGTGTAAGTTGCTACACTTCGGTGTAAGTTTGAGTTATGTATGATACTTATGTATTGTATTGAGATTGACCTTGAGTCTTGAGATGTATGAATGTGAATATAAGATGTGGTATTGAGATTAAGAGAAATGTGTACCGTGAATGGTTAAGCACATGTGTGAACTTTGAGGACAAAGTTCTTTTAAGGGGGGTAGATTGAAATACCCCAAACTTAGATATGGTGTTTAAATGATAAACTAAGATAGAAGGAGGCTAAATAATGCCTTAGAAACATTAAGAAACATTTCTAATCAAAGAAAATATAAGGAAACACCGAAAGAGCAGTTTTAACAAAAACGTGCTCTAAGCTTGGAGAGACTTGGGAGAGTACCCAAATATTGTTCTAAGACCTTAGTAATATCCTAATGGTCATTTTAAATCAATTACCAAAGAAAAAACCAAGCTTGAAAACAAGTTAAAACACAAAATGTGCTTTAAGGAGTCTTAAAGCACGTTTTTGAAAAATTGTCTTGTAAATGAGTTTTGAATGGCTAAATGTCCATCATTACTCTTTAATTAATATGTGTACTATATAGTATCACATTTGGAGGTCTATATCAATGGGAAATCAAAAATTTCACAACAATGTGCCTTGTTTTTGATGAATAGTGAATTAATTAAGCTAGTTTATAACATAAGTCTATATAAGTGAGACATTTGGTCAAAAAAGACTAAACTACCCTCATTCATTAAAGGGGGCCGGTTTTTAAGTGTGACTCACCACACTTATCTAGCTAAGTAAAGAGAAAGCAAATAAGTCTTATAAAGCATAAAAGTACTATTCACCTTTTAAGATAAATATCACATTTACTTACCTCTCTCCTCACTTCTTCATTCTCCCTTTTCACACGGTTTCTTGCTCTCTTTCTCTCTCCATTCACGTAGAGCTCACCTCCATGAAAGCTCCATCTTCCCTTGGCTACATCTTGCTCATTTAGCTCCAAATCCAAAACAAAATACATACTCTTCTTAGTTAGCTCAAGCTCCTCCTTTCTATCTTTTCAAAACTTCAAGAGCTTCATTTTGGTGCCAAGTCAAACCACCATTAGAGGAGGAAATTCAAGTTTGGAGACTCCATTGGCATCTCATTCTCTTAAGGTAAAGAAAGTGTAAGAAAATCTAGGTTTCCACCATTTTCTTTCATGACCGAAAATATATACTCATGGGACTCCATGTTTATGCTTGTTCTAGCTTGTTCGCTTGTTTCTTCTTTCAAAGGAGAGAGGAGGGGTCCTTCTTGCTTCATATCCAAGTTTGTCTTGAGAAACCAAGGTAAAACAATCACATTAATACCTTAAAGCATATTTTTAACCTAGGGTTTGTCCCTTAGGGTTAATGTGTTATCTAGTACTCATTGGAGTCATTGGATATTGGTTAGAACATTGGCAAGGAGATACACATTGGTGACCGAGATTGAACAAAGAAAAACCTAAGGAAGAAAGCTTTTAAGCTTGTGAGAAAAACAAGGTAAATTACTTACCTTAAGGTGTTTTGTTGTTTAAGGAAATGAGATTTAGGTATATGATGAGTTTAGTGTAGGTTACATTAGAAAGGGTTATATAAGACCTAGGAGAAACAATGACTATACTTGTGAACTTGTGACTAAGGAGCAAATGAGAAAAAGAGATAGTTTAAGAATATCAAGGTGAAGTACAAGAAGCATTTTATTTCAATGGGAGCCTTGTTGAGTGTATTCGCAGGTTTAAGGCATATATAGTGGAAATTCAGTGGTTAAGATTATTGTCATTTAAGGGCCTAGGTGCCAAGCATTTTAAGTTTAAGCACTATATGATGATGTGGTGTGGCTTTGGTGTAAATTGGGTGTTAAGGTGTTGTGGTGAGATTTGTGTGGTATTGGTTGTTTGATGGAGAAAAACCATGTGTTAGGAGGTACTATGTACTAGAGAACCCATGGCCAAAATTTAAAGGAGAGCTTAGGTGTTTAAGACATTCTAAGGGAATTTAATGACTAAGGAAGTACTAGAAATGTTCTATAGGTTGTCTTGATGAAGAGGGTGAAGTTGAGGTGTTCAATGACTTATAATGACTTAGGTATCACCATGGAGGATTTAGGAATCAAGAGAATGTATTTGAGTATTTAGGACTTAGGTAAATGTTGGTGCACAACTAAGAGGGAGATAATGTCTTGATGATGGAAGTTTAAACTTGAGAAGGAACATTAAGTAAATGCTTAAAAGAGTTTTAGATAGTGAGAGATGCTTGGGAGATGATGTTATAGTGGTGAAGAAAACATTTGGCATAGTGGTTACATTAGGTATGAACCACCACCTAGAAACCTAGAGGAAAGCATTACAAGTGTTAGCATTATTACAAGGAAAATGTATAATGATTAAGTGGATCTTGGTGAATGATTTAATGTGTTTAAGGAGATGAAAATGAGTTTTGTGGATGTTGTATGAGGGTATAAGTGTACCAAATGATGTTAGGAGACATTATGAGGGTTTAGGAGAAGTTTGGTGAAAATTGGTTAAGTGTTTGAAGGCTTAGAAAATGAGTGTTTTGCCTGTCCGAACATCCGTCCGGACATGGACGTTCGGACAGGCCCTGTTGCGTGAAAATTTTCAGAGTCTCGACTTGTGTCCGACCTTGGAAGTCCGGACACAAGTTCGGACGTGTCTGCTTCTACTTTGAGTTTTCCTCGACCCATGTCCGAACTTCCGAAGTCCGGACACAGTTCGGACAGGCGTCTGTTTTCAGTTTTGAGTCTCGACTTGTGTCCGAACTTGGGAAGTCCGGACACAAGTTCGGACAGGCCACTGTATGGACCAAAAACCTTGTTAAGGTTAGGAAAGATGGGGATAATTAAGTATGGATGTTATGAGATTGTTAAGGACTTGTTTGGTGGTGGGGTGTGATGGTCATTAAGTGGGAGAGTGAGTGTAATAAATAATGAGGAAATGATGCACTTAGGAGTCGAGTTAAAAACCATAAGGCTTAGTGAAAAACAATGGGTAAAAGTTGATGTCTAGGAAAGTTAAGTAATTTTATTGAGTGGATTGATAATAACCTAAAACTGAATCAATGTTCTAGGCTTTGTGAATTGGGACTTGGAAGGAGATAAACCAAACGATCGTCGACGGTGAACGGTACAATCCTTCTTGTGACCTGCTTGCTAAACGGTGTCCCTCGGCTTGTGTGCTACTGTTTAATTGCTATGACTAAAACAAGATAAAGCATGCAACCGGGATTATATTGTTCTCGTTGTGATTGTGTTGTATTTACACTAACCCGAGAGACTTTAGATTGTTACTAACCAAGTTTAGTACTTACTGAGTTAAGATAAGAGTTAAGTTTGGTGATTGTTGGTTAATGCCCGTCAAGGCTTAGCTAGCACATGGTGATTAAGATTTCTACTAACTGGAACTCGAGTGAGGAAACCGGGACCGATCTCCGGTCATGCATGCTAAGGAAAAGGGGGACGATATCTGAATCAGATCCGCCCTCCGCTTAAGGACTTGTCTTCGGACTTGTAGCCTAGGGCCGGTTGCCGGCTCAGCTACGCTGGACTCCCGTCCAGAGTAGGTGGCATTAAGATGGTGCGGTGGGATCACCTAAATCCCAGGTTCGAATTAAGCTACAACCAATCCCTTCCAGGAAAGGTTTGTATACTGAGGTTAAGATTAAGATTAAGGTAAGGTAAGGAACTGAGATTAAGGAAATGAGGACTAAGGAGGGGGTTACTAACCCACTTGTTAAGGGAACGCTTGAGTCGTTCATTGGTTGTGAACTATATATGTTCATCTGTGGTTATTGTTATTGCACTTCATATTATGCTTGTGTATGTAATCAATTTCCATGCTATCGACAATTAGTCGTCGTAGCCCCGTTAGCTTGGGGGCCATGAGAGGGTGTACCAGCATTCGTGCTGACCCCCTCGGGGGCTATTTTTTTACACTTGCAGGTAAGAGGCCCATGAGGACGCACTACGAGAGTAGGAGCGGTTAGTCTTAGGGTGGGACATTTATTTTGAGTTCGGGTTTGCACCCGACTGTTTATATTTAAACTGATGCAAGTTTAGATATATGTTTATACTCGGTTGTTGGTGTGTATGTTATGATGATGTTTATGTTTAAGATACTGTATGTTTGTGTAAGTATTTAAGCAAGTGTATTTAAGCAGGTATATTCTAACGATCCGTGGCAAGGTCCAGGTGTTGTTTAGTTCCGCTGCGACGTATGCGATTAAGTGTTCAGTTTGCGATAACCACGATAGGCTTTGGATGGGGTGTTACATTTAGTTTAACTTATAAATTCCTTCATATTTTATTCTCTATAAGGTACTTTATTTCTTTTATTTATGTAGTTTTCTTTGTATATATATATTAGGATTTATTCAAGACATTCCTTGTGCAGTTTTATTGCATTTAATTATTATATTAACTTTTACACATAGCTACATCCAATATATGGTTTATAAAATAAAGTATTTTCCTTAGTTTCAATTAAGTATATTAACTACCATATTATATAATTAATATAAATGTAGATTAGTTAGTTCCTTGATTTAATCTAAGTTACCATTTCATTTCTTTTGTATATACGTATTTACTTCACTTAAAAGTTTATACCTAAAAATATTTATTAACATTCTGTATTAAATGTTAGTTTAGTCTTATTATATTTTCCCCAACCTATAAAGTTCATTAAACAACTATACTTTAATTTTTGGTTACATTAAAAACCTTATATTATAAGATAACTTATGAAAAACCTTAGCAATACAATTTTAAACCTATTTCCCCTTGTCCAAAAATTCCCAAATTAAGTATATAGTAACTATAACATTTTAGACATATTATAAAATTTTTATTTCATAAAAATATCTTTTTAAATTATCCAAATAATTCCATAATACTCGTAACTTGCAAAAATCATAAGTTATGTTTAAAAACTCAAAACCCATATTAATTTACATCAAAATAAACTAGATTTTATAAGGAATCTATGGTTAAAATTTCAAGTCGAAATGCATTCAGGAAGGCCATTAAATAAATCTAGCAAGTTAGGACTTTATTCTGGAAAGTATATTAACTTATTATAACTTAAATACCCACGATCTAATCTCGGCCGTCCATGTTTATTAACTGCGATCCAACGGCCTAGAACTCGCGAGTTCATCAGGCAACCCCCCTTCTCACCCGAGTACTAATCACTCTATATCTCCCAATCTACAGAACGAAATTCGATGATTCTTGTTCCTAGTGATTCGTAATCTAATTCCGGATCTAATGGTACCTATTTCCCCAATTTTCATGCAGAATTGAGTAGTTTTGAATCTGGGTTCGAAGTTAGGGTTCACGGTTTGAGTTCGAATTCAATTTCGACAAATTCTCTCATTGTAATGCATAATAGACTAAATTGGCATGTGGGTTTGATCGATGATGAAATTTCGAATAGAAACCATGGAGAAATTTGATCGGAAACTCACCAGAATTGCATTAACGGGGCGAAACCAAATCGGGAAAACTGGAAATCGTTATTTCATGTGCGGTTCAGGTATGCCACTTCTCGAATCAACTCGCACCAACTGAGAGAGATTTGATTCATGTAACCTATCACAATCCAAACTAGACTTGTAACTCTAGATGTTAGTGGAAGAATCATTGATTTTGATGAACTAGGGAGAAAGTTACAGATCTCACAAGATTCGTGTTTACCTAGTTGGTTTCGGGATGAACTGGGCAAAATTACCGCCGTGATCGAGTAGGCATCTTTAGACAGATTTATCTCCCAAACTAGTGCGAATCAGCCTTGACCATCAACATAAAAGTTATAGAGGGATTAGAGATCTTCAAAACAAGCTAAAGAACACGAAATTTGGATGAGAAATGAAGAAGTTATGGCGTGACGAAGTTTACCCGATTTCAGGAAAAACTGCAGTTCTGGGTTACGAACCCGCGAGGAGGTAACTTTGGATCAACTTTCCGATGATTGTAGAAGGATTTAGATGGTGTGTGAGTAATGGTTGGAAAGAAGAAAGATAGGAGAATCGAATGAAACAAACGGCATACCAAATGGTGGAGTAGAGAAAAAGATATAGGTGTCTAAAGATCGACCCATGGCATGCCATAACTGAAGGAAATCTGAAAAGGCTAAGTTAAATCGGGGCTGACTGGGCGCGGCTGAGTCAGCCAGTCTTGGACACGTCAGCAACCTCCTAAATTTTGGCTCTAAACTTCAATTTATCATAACTTTGGCTAGGATGATCCGTTTTTAACGTTCTTTTTATCGATCTTCATGGTTTTTCATAACCTATTTATTGGTATAGGTTTCATGGCCTGGTTTGACCATTCTCAAAAAGTCAACTCTAGCAAGGCTTAATAGTCTTTAAGGTTTCTAGAATTGTATATTGACTTTTATGTTTCAAAACAATGTTCCAACACTTCCTAAAATCTTTATAATATATTTAAAGTGTTTAGAAATTTATCCAAGATTTATTGACTTATAAATCTAATTATTAAATTCATAATACTATATAATAATGTATAATAAATGGGGTTAAATAGGAGAAAACCCCTAAATAAATTTCACAACTCCATATAATAATTTAATATTCATAATTCCATACCATAATTTAATATTAATAGTATTATTTATGGTTTAATAAAAGAAATCCCCTAAATTAATTTAAATTAATTTAGGGGTATTTCAGCCAATGCCAATGTCAATGCCAATGCTAGTGCCAATGCCAATGCCAATGCCAATGCTAGTGCCAATGCCAATGCCAATACCAATGCTAGTGCCAATGCTAGTGCCAATGCCAATACCAATGCCAGTGCCAATGCCAGTGCCAATGCCAGTGCCAGTGCCAGTGCCAGTGCCAGTGCCAATGCCAGTGCCAATGCCAATGCCAATGCCAATGCCAATGCCAATGCCAATGCCAATGCCAATGCCAATGCCAATGCCAATGCCAATGCCAATGCCAATGCCAATGCCAATGCCAAGTGCCAATGCCAGTGCCAGTGCCACTGCTAGTGCCAATGCCAGTGCTAATGCCAATGCCAATGCCAATGCCAATGCCAATGCCAGTGCCAATGCCAATGCCAATGCCAGTGCCAAATCCAGTGCCAGTGCCACTACCAATGCCAATGCCTGTGCCAATGCCAATGCCAGTGCCAGTGCCAATGCCAATGCCAATGCCAATGCCAGTGCCAATGCCACTGCCAATGCCAATGCCACTACCAATGCCAATGCCAATGCCAATGCCAATGCCAATGCCAATGCCAATGTCAATGCTAATGCCAATGCCAATGCCAATGCCAATGCCAATGTAGTGCCAATGCCAATGCCAATGCCAATGCCAATGCCAATGCCAATGCCAATGCCAATGCCAATGCCAATGCCAATGCCAATGCCAATGCCAATGCCAATGCCAATGCCAATGCCAATGCCAATGCCAATGCCAAATGCCAATGCCAATGCCAATGCCAATGCCCATGCCAATGCCACTGCCACTGCCAGTGCCAATGCCAATGCCAGTGCCAGTGCCAGTGCCAGTGGCAATGCCAGTGCCAGTGCCAATGCCAGTGCCAGTGCCAGTGCCAATGCCACTAGTGCCAATGCCGAAGCCAATGCCAATGCCAATGCCAATGCCAATGCCACTGCCACTGCCAGTGCCAATGCCAATGCCAGTGCCAGTGCCAGTGCCAGTGGCAATGCCAGTGCCAGTGCCAGTGCCAATGCCAGTGCCAGTGCCAATGCCACTAGTGCCAATGCCGAAGCCACTAGTGCCTGTGGAGGGTGATTTTTCGGTATGAGGGGGGTCTATGCAAATATGATCTGACTAAGAAGCCTAGAGCCTATGAAATGCCATTATGTGGAGGGTGAAAACCCGTTATTCATGGCAGCCCTCAAATACCTACTCTATCGTCTGTCTTTCCCAGAAAGCATAAAGGGGGAGTGTTAGTGAACACTACACCCGCTCTCAATGGGCTCCACGCGGACTTATGCCTCTATAAGGCGGAATTGACTAGAGTCGCCACCTAGTTTGACCTAAGGAACTAGGAAGGGAGGAGAAGGGTTCTAAGAACCGTTAATTGACTCTGATGATTTATTGCCTATGGATAGGGACTATCTGGTCATTTGCAGAGATTCTGTTGTGGGTTCGCACTGGGTTACACCCCTCAGAAGTGGCAACGACCACGACTTCGGATTGGTGCCCGAGGAAACCTCGGTCTCCAATTGTCGGGATTGCCTTCCTTCAAAACCTTATTAGAGAGATTCAGTTAAAGCCAAAGGATAGGATTAGGACAGGAAGAGAGAAAGAGAATGGATGAGGCGAGCTTTTCTGCCGAGCTAGCGCCAAGGGGAGGAGTTGGTGAACTCGGATGAGTATAGAATGAAGATTGGGAAGAGCCCGAGGTTGAGTGAATAGACAAGACTTGGAGTATGATGGTTTGAAGTTTGTGGGAACCTAAGGAGGTTTGTGTGTTTTGAGAGATATGAGAACCACCTTAGAAGGGGAAAATGGCTTTTTGTTTGGAATGGGGTCGCACCCTGTGTGGGTTGCCTACATACTCAACTCCCTGTTGAGATCAGACCTTACGTAGTTCAGGCCTTTAGGATGGTTGAGTTTTGAGGATTTTTGAGGTGTTTGAGAGGTTAGTCTGTGCGACGCTCGGGTCTGTGAGACATTCGAATCTGAAAATGGTGAAGAGACTGAGATGTTCGAGTCTGTGGGGCACTTGGGCCTATGAGACTATAGAAGTTTGGAAGAGGTCGGGATTCAGGAGATGTTTCGAGTTTGGAATGATTTGAGTGAGTATGTGAGGCAATTGAAGTTTGAGTAGAAATCCCGGGCTTTTCGGATTTGCGGTTATGAAAGGGTTGATGTTTTGGGATGTTTTGAATTTAGAGTGAGATGATGGTGGACTGAATTGTTTGGAGGAATGATTGTCAAAATTGTCTCTCTTAAAGTTTTTTAAAATCGAAAAAAATCAGTTTTTGTTGTAAAAGGGCGGATAATCCCGAGGGATTACCCTATGTACCCCCTCGAACATGACACTTAATTAATGGTAAGTGCCGAGGCTCGAAAGATGGGGCAATGAATTTATGTCGAAAAATAGGATTTAGAGAGAAACACCATGAATGAGATGTTCTCGGTCAAACCCTAATAACGTCTCTAACTCCCGGGTTTTAAAACGTTAAAAACCAAAAATATTGAAGTCGAGTAGAAGGGAGTTAGACGATTCTAAAATCCCGGCTGCAACTAGGAAGGTCGTTACTTCCCTAGCACCCCGCCTTGTAAAAATCTAGGCTGCAATTAGGGGAGGTTTGTCAGCCTAATGCCCCGCCTAAAGAGATCCAGACTGCGACAAAGGAGGTTATGACCCCAGTGCCCCGCCTTAGATTTTTATTTTTGAGAAGGAAGACAAGTGGTGTTCTAACCATGGAGGAAATGTTTTGAAGGGGTTAGACATTACTTGCTCCCCGAAAACGGTTTATTTGAGTTGAAAACTAAGTTAGAAAACTTTTGAAGTTGTTCGGAATTCTTGACGAAGAAACACTGATTTTGAGAAATGTTTTTAGGAGAAAACTTTCTGTATATGTGAGAAGAACTTCCTGCATTTGAGAAGAGTTTTCTGTGATGTGAGAAGAGTTTTTCCTTTTTAAATTCCACAAAATGGTTTCTTTTGAAAACTTGATGAAGTTTGAATAAAATGATTGTTTGAAATTCGAGAAAGGAGATTTTTTGGATTTGGAGTTCAAACGGAATTTACAAGTTGAGTTTGAAGTGGAAATTGGGTTCGATGGTTTGAATGAATTGGGTTTGAATTGAATTTGGTTTGAATTAGGCTTGGAATGAATTTGAATTGGGTTTGGAATCGGGTTTGAATTAGATTGAGGTTCAGGTTGGGTCAAAGTCGGGTGAAGGTCAACGCTTTTTTGGTCAAGGTCAACGTTTTTTTTTGGTCAAGATCAACGTTTTTTGGTCAAGGTCAACATTTTTGGTCATCCGTCAAGATTTGGTTGGCCAAAGTTGGACTGGGTCAAAGCTAAGTCAAGGTCAAAGTTCAGATTGGTCAAAGTTTGGATTGGGTCAAAGGTCAAAGTTCGGGTCAAAGGTCAAAGTTCGGGTCAAAAGTCATCATTCCGGTCAAGGTTGGATTCTTGTGGACCTTGTTAGATTTTTGTGGGTTTGGTTTGGTTTCTGTGGGCAGGATTGTGTTTGGTAATGGGTCGAATAGCTTGGGCTAGGTAACGGGCCGACTGGGCCTGGGCTAGGTCATTGGCCGAAAGGGCCTGGGCTAGGTAATGGGCCGAAAGGGCCTGGGCTAGGTAATGGGCCGAATGGGCCTGGGCAAGGTAATGGGCCAAATGGGCCTGGGCTAGGTAATGGGCCGAATGGGCCTGGGTTAGGTAATGGGCCGAATGGGCCTTGGCTAGATAATGGGCCGAATGGGCCTTGGCTAGATAACGGGCCGGATTGGCCTGGGCTAGGTAATGGGCCGAATGGGCCTGGGCTAGGTAATGGGCCGAATGGGCCTGGGCTAGGTAATGGGCCGAATGGGCCTGGGCTAGGTAATGGGCCGAATGGGCCTTGGCTAGTTAATGGGCCGAATGGGCCTTGGCTAGATAACGGGCCGGACGGGCCTGGGCTAGGTAATGGGCCGAGATTGTTTTGGGCCAAGGATTGGACTTGGTTTGTGGGCCGAGGTTGTGTTTGGGTCAAGTGTGGGCATTTGGGCCAAATTGGGTGATGGGCCGGTTTTGAGGAGTAGTGGGCCAGGCTTCGGGTTTGGGTTTTTGGGCTCGGGCCAGATTGGGCCGAATTTGGGCTTTGGGCTTGGGTTTCGGTTTTTGGCCTTGGGCTTTGTGTTTGGGTTTTTGGCCTTGGGCTTTATGTTTGGGTTTTTGGGCTCGGGCCAAACTGGGTGATGGGCCGGCTTGGGCCTTGGGTCGGTTTGGACTTTGGGTCGGTTGGGCCTGACTGAGATGTGGGCCGGACTGAGATGTGGGCCGGACTGAGAAGTGGGCCGGACTGAGAAGTGGACCGGACTGAGAAGTGGGCCGGACTGAGAAGTGGGCCGGACTGAGAAGTGGGCCGGACTGAAATGGAATTGGGCTTTGAAAATAGATTTCTAATAAGAAGTTTGAAATTGGGCTTAAGCTATGTCTAAATGAAAAAATATTTGGATTCACAAATGGATTGGATTTTGTTGATTGTACATTTTATTCTGAAATTAGAGGATGATTTGGAAAGTTTTAAGGAAACCGGGTATTCCTCGAATGGACCGTGTCTAGGACCCGTATGCATCGAGGATACCCCAAACCTAAAGCTTTTCTAAAGTGGGCCTCAAGGGCCCAATAAGAGGAACAACCTAATGGGCTTTCTATGGTCACCTGCCCTAGCCCGTTTGGCTGTTTATGAACTGGGCTTGAAACGAAATTAAATTTGGGCCACGGGTTACCGGGCCCAAACAGGTCCAGCCCATCAAGATGAAACAGCAATGTAGACATGAATTCCAAAAGCTAAAGGACCGTGCAAATAACACATATATAACATGGAGTTTAAAAGCGATCAAGGTGGGACCCTATGCATGAATTTCGAAAGTCACCTAAGCAAATTATGTACACATAAAAGGGGTTCAGAAGCTAACACGCAGAAACAAATCCTCAAAACTGCTGAGTGCCAAGTCAGATTTATTTAACCCTAGACTCTCAATAGCGCACCAACAAAATGAATCATAATGTGTGGGTTGCTAGTCAATTGTTATCCTCACACTATTCTTATCTTTCAATGGTCAAGCATAGGCCGAAAATAAGAGAAAAAAGTCCGAGAGGTGTAAAATATAGAGGGTGGGGTATATACAACAGAAATAACAAATTAAACTAGGAAAAGGTTATCAGATTAACACCAAACATTACCTAGTCCAGGCTAAACAGATCCTACAAACCGACAGAAAATGAGGATCCTAACTGTGGGTTTCTAATTCATTGTTACTTCTCTCTATTGTGTATCTTTCAGTGGCCATGTAAGGGTTCACAAGCAAGAGAGCTAAACCAACATGAAAAGGTGAGTATGCAGAACATGAATCATAGCACACAAAAACTGGAACGGGCTCTGAAATGAACAATCAACTGAACTCCACTTAGTCTATGCTAATCTGAAATAAGTAAACAGGCTCGCATGGATCTGGTGTAACCAAACTAGGAATGCAGTGTAGCTTATTCTCAAATAAGAAACAGAGAACAAATTTAATAGAGAGCAGACATGGGTTTCAACATACAAACATGCATCAATCATCATATCTGATAGATTTTCAGCTTAGGGTGAAATACCAGGAATGGAGATACGGACTCCCTGCAAGACAATAAACATAAAATTGAAACAGAAGCAGAGCAGCAACAACAGAAAGTTAGTCCACACGGTTTTGAATAAAATTCTGATTGGCACAAAGGAAGGTTTAGAGATACAGACTTCACTTATGTAGATCGGAACCGCATGAACTTTGAGTACGTTTTTCCCTGGGTCGTAAACTTACACACCAACCTCATCCAGGAACACTTAATAGCAGAGGAGTAGATTTACCAAGGAGAAGGTGTACAAATGAGCGATATAAAAGGTAGGTTATCAATCTTTCTGCTCAGATCGAGAACAGATAGACAACCGGACAGATTCTTCACTAATAACCAGAGCCTTAGACCAACATGATTCAAGAGCAATATCACCATAGCAGAAGAAGATTGGTTTCAGCGAGTGACAGTAATGCAACAACGGGCTCGGTACTCGAATAATACGTATGAGGCAGAAGGGGAAGAAAACCGTAGCCAGAGAATAACTTTTACTTCTCTAATATCAACATGCAATGTGGTAACAGATTAAAACCCAGCTCGGGTTCCGCCGAGATTAACAAGGAAAAAGACGATGGAACTGGTATCACGCCGAACTGAAGTTCACGGCTGATTCTTCACGAAGGAAGTAGAACACCCGGTGTTTCAGAAAGGGTTTAGGCAAACAGAAAAAGGAAAGGTAACACCATCTCCTGCAACTTTCGAACCCATGAACTCATTGTTTGAGGTCTGGTATTCATCGAGCCCATTGGCAAATCAAGACGACAAAAATTCGAAGAGTGTTCGGCTTGTATAAAAAAAAAGAGGATTACAAAAACCAAACCTATGATGGAGGTTTGGTGTTTGTTCGAAGCCAACGTGCAGAATCCAAAATTATGAACACGAGTTATTAAAAAAAATCGAAAGGGGAATGGGGCTAGGAATATGGGGGCTGGTATCGACATCGGAAACTCGTTTCCGGAAAACCCATGCCTCGCCAGTTCCTCTTAGCCAGTGCCAGAATGGCTCAAATGACAAGTCCGATGAACAAGTGGAAAACAAAAAAAAACAGAGACAGAGAGACCCATATCCAAGGGGGAGATGAAACCCAGAAGATGCCTTCTCTTCAGAACCGAAGCTTACCTGCTTACTCGTTAAGTCGAATCCGAAGGAGGGTTAGGGCGAGATTTCTGATGGACGACAATGTGTGGAGTGTCGATTGAGGAGTTTTTTTGGGGTGATTCACGACGGGAGAACGAAAGGGGAATCGCAGATCGAAGGAGAAAAGGGTTCTGGGTTTTTTCTTCGTTCTTCACGCTTGAACTGGGAATATCCAGAGCAAACAGAGAATGAGACAATGAGAATAAAAATCGGGATCAATGCCGGCTTTTTTAAAACGTGAGTCTACTGTAGGGTTTTGAGAATGTTTTATAATGTGAGAATGGGGTGGGTGAACATGTGGCACACTAGGGTTTCACTAGATGAATGTGGGCCTTTTTAAGGAATTAAAATGGACCCAAACTGGGAGAGTCCAACATTTACAAAATTTGAGATTTTCAAAACAAAAAGCTTCCACCGAGTTTCGAACTCGGCACCTAGTGACCTCCTCTCACGCTCTCTACCGGATGAGCTAGGACAATATTCAGTAAGTGGAGCGACGAAATAAAAGAAGAGCCATATCGCGAGTTAAGGCAAAATAAAAGAGCAAACCTTCGCTCATGCCAAGAATCGAACCCGAGACCCATGGGTTATATCCGAGAGTGTTCTAACCAGTTATGCTAGATTAGATTTCAGTGTACTCATGAGAAGAAAGATACAAGAGTCCTGATTTCGACTGGGTAACTCTTCTAAAAAAGAAAAGCTACCAATTCCAAAGAAATGCGCACTAAAGGTGAGAAGATTAATCTAATGACACGAAAGTATGAAATACAATTAAAATAAGATTCAAAAAAGTAATGAGATATAAAATAAAAGAATAGCACATGTACATGAAATAATGAAAATTAATGCTCGTAATGAAGATAAAACACTTAAAATAAATGGAAAATAATAGTATTAAAAAGGACACATGAAATAATAAAAATAACGATGATAAAGCGGGGGAAATCAAAAGGAAATGATAAATAACAAAAAAGTATAAATCGATCGAGTACATAAAAATAATATAAGGTAATAACAAAACTGTGAAAAATTTTAAAACGAGAGCAGCAAAATAAGTATACGAAATCAAGTCAGTCAAAAACAGATTACGACAAAAAGCTCGTGCTCCTCTTCCATAGGAATGTGAGGTTTAAATGTCGGTAAAAAGAAATTCATTTGGTCGAAAACGGGACGACCGCCTTGTTTCTAGAAGCATGTTTTTTTTTATTTCAATATGAGATGGGTGAGAATTTTTGGTGTCTACAGATGGCTCCCCTTGATTCAATTCTGCAATAGAAGGCTTGCAGAATTGGATCAAGGTTGACGGGACGCCAAAAATTTTCACTGTGGCTTGGGGCATTCCCAAGTGTGAGATATGAGTACCATACGAGTGGGGACTTATGACGGGCCCCGACTAGACTTCGGCGTCTAGCGCTAGGACTTATGACGGGCCTAGAATGTGATAGTCGGTGGTATGAGGACTAACGACGGGCCTCAACTAGATCTCGGTGTCTAGCTCTAGGTCTAAAGACTAGAATACGACCAATCTACCTATGCATGAGGACTAATGACGGGCCTCAACTAGATCTGGGTGTCTAGCTCTAGGACTGATGACGGGCCTAGAATGCATCTTCGAATTGTATGAGGACTAACGACGGGCCTCAACTAGATCTCGATGTCTAGCTCTAGGACTAAAGACGGGCCTAGAATACAACCGGTATATAAAGTTATGCATGAGGGCTAACGACGGGCCTCAACTAGATCTCGGTGTCTAGCTCTAGGACTGATGACGGGCCTAGAATGCATCTTCGAATTGTATGAGGACTAACGACGGGCCTCAACTAGATCTCATGTCTAGCTCTAGGACTAAAGACGGGCCTAGAATACAACCGGTATATAAGTTATGCATGAGGGCTAACGACGGGCCTCAACTAGATCTCGGTGTCTAGCTCTAGGACTGATGACGGGCCTAGAATGCATCTTCGAATTGTATGAGGACTAACGACGGGCCTCAACTAGATCTCGATGTCTAGCTCTAGGACTAAAGACGAGCCTAGAATACAACCGGTATATAAGTTATGCATGAGGGCTAACGACGGGCCTCAACTAGATCTCGGTGTCTAGCTCTAGGACTGATGACGGGCCTAGAATGCATCTTCGAATTGTATGAGGACTGACGACGGGCCTCAACTAGATCTCGATGTCTAGCTCTAGGACTAAAGACGGGCCTAGAATACAACCAGTATATGAGTTATGCATGAGGGCTAACGACGGGCCTCAACTAGATCACGGTGTCTAGCTCTAGGACTGATGACGGGCCTAGAATGCATTGAAGGAGTTGTGCGAAACTCACTGCAGTAAGTGGTTAATCTGAAGTTGTTTCTGGCTGTAGGTTGATTCGAGGTCGGGCGCTCTCTGTGGGCCATCTCTGATCCCTCGTGAGGGATTTGAGGGTTGGAAATCTACCTTAGGTGTTGTCGTATTCGACTGTATGAGTGCAGGGTTTGACGGGATCGGGTGATTCCGAGATGATCGGATGGCTCCAGCACGGAGGGTAGCCTTGGTGGAATAGTAGATTTGTGGTTTGACTGCAAAGGTCAAGTGTGGTTTTTGAGGTCGAGAGAGGGTTTCGGTCAATGGCTCCGACAATGAATCCAGAGAAGAGCTTTGGAATGATCCTGGGAGGTTCTGGGATGACTCCGGTATAACGCTGAGATGCCTCCAGTATAGCACTGAGATGGCTCCGGTATAGCACTGAGATGGCTCCGGTTTGATCTATGACTCCCTTGTGAGCAACGACTCTGGGAAGGTTGATGAATTCGGGTTTGATATGATCTGGGGGCTCCGGTATGATCGGATGGCTCCAGTTTGATCTGTGACTCCCTTGTGAGCGACGACTCTGGGATGGTTGATGGGTTCGGGTTTGATATGATCTGAGGGCTCCGGTATGATCGGATGGCTCCAGTTTGATCTGTGACTCCCTTGTGAGCAACGACTCTGGGAAGGTTGATGAATTCGGGTTTGATATGATCTGAGGGCTCCGGTATGATCGGATGGCTCCAGTTTGATATACGACTCCCTTGTGAGCAACGACTCTGGGATGGTAGATGGGTTTGGATTTGATATGATCTGAGGGCTACGGAATAACCGGATGGCTACATTGTGGTCGGGTAGATCCGGTATGGCTCTGAGATGGCTCCGGTTTAGCCCTGAGATGATCCTCTCGATTGAGGTGGGTTTCTTCATAGAGTGATGGCAATGGCATTGTGGCTCAAGGGGATGAGGGTTTTTGTTTAGGACGGGGTCGCACCCTGAGAGGGTTGCCTACGTACTCAACTCCCTGTTGAGATCAGACCTTACGTAGTTCATGTATTTTAGCGAGCGAGGAGTTTGATGGTGAGGGATGTCTTGCGGGGCATTTTCTTTGAACAGCGCCCGAAGACTTTTAATCCTTTGTTTTGATGGCTGCGCAGTTTCTGAGAGTGGTTGTTGTGCCAGTTGGTGAAGGAGACAGGCTCTGTACTGTGGCTTCCTTTTCTAAAAGAGCATACTCATCTTTCTCTTTCTGTGGTGTAGGATATTATGTCCGAACCGATGGATGCAAATCTATTCTACATGCATTTTTTTTGAATTGGGTATGATTGTATGCAAAGAGGATGTCGTGTCAAGGTGAGCTCAACCAAGAATTCTAGTTAAGTCAGATTAGTCATTTCTAAGCCACTTCTTTCTTGAAAAATCTTCCCGAAAGAGGTCTCTCGGGATCTCTTATACCTTTCCGTTTCCTTTCTTAAGGTCAGTTAGGCTTTCTTTGATCGAGATGATAAGCACTCGTTTTTTCTCTTTCTTCCTGATTTCTCTGACACTCGTTTGTGCACGATTGCATTGTCAAGAAATGACGTGTTGCTGCCGTTCATATTTCAAATTTGGTACTCTTCGAATCAATCAATCCTCGTCTCTAGGTCAGAGGTCTTTCATTGGGTTATAACAGGGCTGCAGGGCTTTAAGTATGTCGCACGGGACAGGAGGACTTGTTTGGTAGTTGTGGAGCTTTTGTGCAAATTAGGATGTGCTTTGCCTTTGCCATGGGTGGAATGGTTTCGGACTTCTTTCGTATTTGTGCGGATCATGATGTGTTCCCATTTTGATTTACTACTCTCCTTGAGTAGTTTATTTGCACTTTTTGTGTTTGACACCTTCATTCTTCTCTATTCCTCGAGAGTGACTGTTTCGCGTGACATAAGGCTTTCGCTTCCTCTCTTTACCTTTTGAGTTTTTTTGTGTTTCATTTCTTTCATTTTCATCTTCTTTGGGTATTTCTCTTTAAAGCTTTCTTTCATGCTTTAGATTGTGGGGGAGAGACCATGGCTCCGGCTCTTTTTATCCTCTTTTGCAGGGGCGGGTCATTGTGTGATGTGGGGTGGCATGTTGTGGAGCTATTTCCGAAAAGATTTTCAATGAAAGGCTCAGCGGGGCTCACTAAGGGATCATTTTTTAGGGTCAAAAAGGGCTTCTGGCCAAGTGGAGGTTTTTTTTTTTTGATCCTAGATGCCTCGTCATCCCTATCGACAAATAATTGCTTGCTCTACTATTCCCAAATTTTGACATGAATGGTAACGCGCTTTTCTCATCAATATTTAGTTCCGTGAAGGGAGATCCTCACATGGTGTTTTGAAATTTAAATGCATCAAGCGCTCTGGGTTTTGCACGCTCTGTGTTTCTCTCATGCACTCAACTCTCACGGGAGGTTAGGGATCCTTTCAAGACCTCTTCAGGGAAAATGATACAAGAGTTCCGCGGCCTTTGATGACTTATGTGACTTTCCTAGAATTAAAGATCGGGATACGCCTCGACACTAGGGATATGCAAGTGCAAATGCAATTAAACTAAACCTAATGCCGATGATAATGATAACTTTTGTGTGGATGCGTTTTTTTTTTGGATATTTTGTATGGATGCGTTTTTTTTTTGATGCATTTTTGTGGATGCATTTTTTGGATTTTTGAGTGGATGCGTGTGGTTTCTTTTTTTTTTTTTTTCTATGACGGTTCAGACATAATGTCGTTTCAGCCGGTCAAGATTGACAAGGCTTTGGAATTATTCTTCGTCCAAATTTGTCAGTAATACTACACCATGAAGGGTTATCTCTTTCACCAGATAAGGGCCCACCCAGTTCGGCCTGAATTTCCCTCGTGGGTCTGGCATATCTTTTCTCAACTCTTTCAGAACGAAATCCCCTACTTGGATATCCGGGTGTGGTTGGAGTATTGTTCTGTAGGAAGCATGTTTTCTTCATCATATTCCTCTTCTTCGGCCTCATAAGTTCGCAATGAATCAAGCGACAAAGGAGACGAATTTTCTGAATAAACTGAAATTTCATTATTATACGAGGAGTTGGATAAGTCGGTGATTGACAGAAAATTGCCACCATCTTTACAAGTGAAAATAGATGGTGACGATCCTTCTCCTATTTCGATTCTGTTTATATTGTCGATGTCTTCCATACAACTGCCATTGCTACCATCACTGATACTATCGCTATTGCTACCACCATTACTATCATCACTACTGCTAGCTAGACTAACTATGTAAGGCTCCTGCAGAATCGGCTCCTCTTTCTTGTGGTAGACGACAAGACATGCTCCATGACCATCCACCGAGGGTGCGGGGTCCTTGATGACTGATTCGATCGTGACTCTGCTCTCCGCTACTCCTTCGGGCATTCCTTGGTCGCATTCCTTGCCGTCATGGTCCTTAAGGCATGAGTTGAGGGAGAATAAGGTGGTCCACCAGCTCTCCCACTCCATTGTCTCTAGATGCTCTCGAGGCTGAACCACTCTCTGGCGCCTCTGCGAATCCTTAGCCTGTTCCTCGACCTCCAGCATGTGGCACTAGTGGCTCTACCACGCCCTGCAGCTCCTTTCCTAACCCATTCCCCTGTTGCGCCGGTTTTGCCACTGTGAACCCGCCAAGGGTTAGCTCTTGTCGACCTGGTGTTTTGATCTCAAACAGTTGAGATTCAGTCTTTGCCTCTCCTATCACTTCCACAATCCGTCCTCCATGCTTAAATTTGAGTTTTTGGTGGATCACTGAGGGCACACCCTTAATTTGGTCAATGAAATTCCGGCCCAACAACAAGTTGAAGGTGGAAGAGATATCATGACCATCACTTCGACAGAGAAGGAGACATCCTCGATTTGGATCGGCTGGGTGATCATCCCCAACACTTTTCTGTGGCTATTATCGTATGCGCTTAAAGTCATCTCCACAAGTTTGAGATCATTATACCCCATGTGTCGAGCAACACGCAGCGGGCAAACATTCACTTCAGCACCGTCATCGATGAGTTTCCTGGGAACATTGAAACCCTCAGCCTTCACAGATATGTAGAGGGCTCGTCCAGACTGGCATGAGATTTCTTCGTCCGTGAAGGTGATGGCCACAGTGGGGGTTTGGGTCAAGTGGGCTACAATGGTGTCTACACTGACCGTTTGCTTGTTATCCATTTTAAGATGTCGGGCCACCGCATTCTTGTGTTCCTCTTCTCCAGCCAATTTATTTTCCGGTTCACTTAAAGTGGGATCATGGACTTTCTGGGGTAGTGATACGATCTCTTCAGCAAGCTCGGCCGGCTTATAGTGTTTTCCTGAGCGGGTGAGGTGATTGATCTTTTCAAGGTCATCATTGTGTGGTTCCTTATCTGCTATCAGAAATGGTACTTTAACGGAGGTCATAGCTGGTGGATTTTCATCTTCATCGGTGATCATAATCACGTTGCACATGACGGTGTTTCTCTTTCTTTGCTTCTCAAGGACCCTTTGGCGGCACCAAGCCTCAACAACTTCTAGTGCCTTCATTTTTTTGTAGAGGCCCTCTGCCTCAGAAGTTAATACCAGCAAAGTTTCCAAATTCCTTTCTATCGGTCGACCCATGCAATATCGGAAGAAGATTGGCACTTTCCTTTGATACTTTAATTTGTTGACAGTGTTTTGAGCCCTGTTTTTCTCATTCAAATACTCCCTCATCAAGGAGGGTATATCGAATTGAATCTCCGGACGGGGAACCTTGAAGGTTTCTAATAGCGGTGCGGGTATGACAAATGGGGAGGGATTCCGTTGGGTCACCTCTGTTGGACTCGCAATGTTGTCAACTTTCACAATCTTGTGAAGGTTGGCAGACTTCCTTCTCTTTCTCTGAACTTTATCATATTTACATGCTGGGGGATTGAATTATTTTGGGTACTTGGATTGGCGTTGGGGAATTGTACCTCCCCTGCATCAATTAGATCTTGTACAGCATGACGCAACGCTTACAGTTTTCCGTATGTGCCCCTTCATCAGATGGTATTCACAGAAGCTTTTCGTATCGGGCCCAAGTTGGGTGATTCCTGGTTTGGGATTTGGGTGCTTCAGAAGGAAACCACTCTCTTTCAACTTTTTGTACGCCTTATTCAACGGCATCCCCAATGTTGAGTATTGTCGCTGGGGTCGGGTTTGAAAATCACGGGGAGGAGGCATCGCCCGATAGTTCTGAGTTGTTCCGGAGGATTGTGTCTGATACACTGGAGGTGTAGGGGGTTGGTAGTCGGTGAGGGTTCTAGGTTGCACCTGATTCACTGAAGGTGTTGAGACAGTCTTGTTGTTGTCATTGTTATTACCATTGTTGTTGTGATTGTTGCTGCTATCACGGTTCTGGCGGTTCTGATGGTATGAAGTTCTGGGTCCTGATCCAGGGAGATTCAACCCTTTTAATCTTCCTGCCAGTGCTAACTCTTCGGCAGCCGAAGCAGCAGCTTTCAGATGTTTGAAGTCACAAATCCCGAGGGATTTTAGATGATCTGAGTATGGACCCTCCAGACATGAGATGATTATTCTTATCTGCTCATCTTCGGTAGGGCGATCAAGCATTTGGCCGGCCACCTCCCTCCAGCGATTGATGAATTCCATGACTGTCTCATTATTTCTCTGCCTCATGGTCTCGAGGTCTCTGCGGGTGACCCCTAGATGGGCATTGTAGCTGTACTGCTCGACGAAGGCCTGATAAACTTCCTCCAATTTTTTCCCAGAGAGATCTAGCCTTGAAACCCATGCTTGTGCAGATCCTTCTAGATAGCTAGGGAAGCATATAATTTTCATCTCATCGTTCAACCCATGCATTGTCATTACCCGATCAAACTGAGAAAGGTGATGTCTGGGTCTCCTTTCCCAGCATATTTCGAGATTTCAGGGAGTTTTAAATTTTCCGGAAGCTTAGAGCTCGGCTTCATGCTAAAATAGCGAAAGCCAAGCATCTTGGCTCGTTCCCCTAGCCGCACTTCAGCCAGCAGCTCTTCTTTCACAGACTTCTTCCAGTCCTCCATGTTAGATGGGGGGTTTTCAGTAGGAAGGGGTTGAGTTTGAGGTTGTTGATACCCATGGATTAGGTGACTTGATGGGTGTGGCAGTAGCTGAGTGTGGGGAATAGCTTCTTCGAAACGGACAGCATGTCTTGGAGCGGTGTACTGATATTGTCTCATCTGGATCGGATCAGGGATAGGTGAATTCGGGTAGAAAATCTCAGGTGGTCTAGACCGGTTCATGTTAGCAATTTGAGGGACAGTCCCAGTTGGTAGGAATGGTGGTAATTTTGGGAAAGTGGTTGGAACAGTTGTGGTTGTGGTCAGGATTGGTGGTGGCATGGGTACCCCAGAAAGTAAGTCAGCCATTTGAAAGGTTGTGGGGGGAATGGTGGTGTGTTCATTGTTTGGTTGTGACGTCGTATTGAACATGGGGTGTTGGGTAAATGTGAGCTTGGGTGTTTCGTCAACGTAATCCTCTTCAGCGTCCGTAAAGTACGGATCCTTCCCCTTACTCATTCTTTCTCTGCGCAACTGTTCCTCTAATCGTTCAATTGTCTGCCTCATCGATTTTTCATTTTTGAGCAACGTCTCTAGCATGCGATACAGGACATTTGGATCAGGAATGTCTCTAGCACTGCTACTGGCCCTTATGGCTGCGCTTGCACTTGCCTCGGCAGCTGAGGCGACTGTGGTGTTTTCTGGAGCAGTGGGATTCATCATAGTTTGATCCATTGTTTCTGATGAGGTTTCAGTTGTAGTGTCACTGGCCAGTCTGCCTCGGGAGTCTCTTTTACACAGTCGAGTAATGTTGGTAAAACTCTGTTCTGCTCTGGTTGGTTTCTGCGATACCAGGGAATATGGAATGCGTGGACGATGTCAGTATGAGCGTAAATCTTTTTCATAAAAAGATAAAGCAGAAAAGGAGGTCGTCCCTGATTTTTATGAAACGGCGTATTCCCTCGATTAAAACCTTTTGTAAAATGATAAAGCGGAAAAGGAGCACAAGCCGGTTTCCATTACCAAGAATAAACGCCGTACTATTTCATTGCGCAATCGTAATTGCATACATTGGGGAAAATAGGGGTTACATCCGAGTTCATAGGGGGAAACATAATGTTAGATAATATTACATAGCCGAACTCCACGATAAGAGGGAAGGGGAGTTACATCCAAATTCAAAAGAGGGGAAAATTACATCCGAATAGTCAAATTTTGATTACATAGCCGAACTCCATAATAAGGGGGAAGGGGAGTTACATCCAAATTTAAAAGAGGGGAACTTCTACTAGTAACGGGTGATAGCATAGGAGATCAACCGATAGTCTTCTGCCGCTTGCCCTCCTCTTTCTCCTTCTTTCTTTCCTGACGGGTAGTGGGAATCGGTTGCAGGTCCTCCACAATCGGCAGTCGTGGATCTTGGGTGACTGCTGAGTGGTGCGGGTCATAAGCACTTTTTATCATCCGATCGACGCGCATAGTCAACCATGTTTGATACTCTGTGCTCAAACCAAAGTACTTAATCTTGAAGATGGCCCACTTCATTCCGGAGTTATAAACCCCAGCAATGTAGTTGATGCTACTATCTGTGTACCGACGATCTACCGAGACATTGCTTCTGGCTCCGGGTACGGTCTGCTCTCGACCGAATTGGCGCATCGCTCTGAAGGGAAAGATAGTGATAAACCTTTCTAGGCCTAGCAATGTCAGCCCATCCTCCTGATGAGCTGATTGAACAGTTCCCCCTTGAACATCCCAGTCACGCAAAATCCAATTAATCTGCCAATCATAACAACGGTCCATAAAGTAAGCTCTCCATCCTGCTTCAGGCTTTTGTGCTCGCTTCCGGGCAGTCGGGAAAGTATCTATTTTCACCACTTTATACACCTCCACCTTCTTCATCAGCCCAAGGTGATCAAACAACCATATTTGGAGAAGGAGCGGACTTCCTAAGAAAAAGGTTTCCAAGGCTCTGGACTCCTTCCAGCTGTCCAAAGCTCTCACCATCTCGGCCACGACCACCGTCCCGATACTTTTTCCTTCTTTTAAGGCCTTCAGCAGGTAGATTACTCGTGGGTTGATCCTCAAGTCTCTTTGTCGAAACAGATAAAGCCCCATGATGCAGAGGTCAAGCACTCGCCTTTTGGTGCTTTTGGGATAGTATGGTTGGTAGAATTGTTGCAGGAGATCTCGCAGGCGTATACTCATGCTACCAAAACTTTCAACCTCCTCGATCCTTACCCCCAGAAAATCAGCTGCAAACTTCGGAGTATGCGATCGCTCAACGGGGATGGTGGGCATCTTTTGATGGGGCTTGATCTTAAGCAGTGCATCCATCTCAGCAGGCAAGATAATCAACTCTTGGAGGTTGAAGCGATACAGATGGTCCGTCGAATCCCAATAAGTGACTGACTCGAACAAGGCTTCATAGTCAACGGCCACTCTACACATTCTGGCAAGTCCAGCCAGCAGCGGCTCGTCAGGGCCTTTCATCTGAGCGCAGTAGTCCCTGAGTTCCTTGGCAAAGGTCGACTCCTGGTGACGCTCCACTTGGTAGGGGGTCATTGGAGCTTGTCCTTCACTGGGTCTTTCCTCTGCCCTGCTTCTGTTCACTTTCCTAGGGCACTTCTTCTCTCCAGGCACTGGCACTAGTCTGTTCATCATTTTGTCCTGCAAAAAAGAGGAAATAAAATGGAAAAGAAAGGGAGAGAATATGATAAGTAAGAGTCGGGGGAACGATTAAGCAATTACTAGTACGACCCGTTTATCCTTGGAAATGGAAATTAGTTTTGAGAACTAATTTTGAGAGAGGGTTTGAAAAGTCATTTTGAAAGTGGTTTTGCTAAAATCGGTTTTCGAAAAGGTTTTGAATATCGGTTTTGATTTTGAAGTAAAGGAGTTTCGGTTTCAAAACTCTTGAATGGTAGCGAGTAAAACAGTTTTGACACAAGTGAGAATTCCGAACGTTTTAAAAACAGACTGGTTCGAGAAAAAGGTTTGCACACATGTACTGCGTATAGTAAATCGTGGCTATGTTTTGATGTGGAGCTGAGTGCGAATGATTGGGATAATCACCTTCCAGACTAGCCACACGAGTCACGGCCGGTGATTATCACAACATACTCACTTTTGGAAAACTTGGGGAAGCACTGCATGGGAACAGGTCTCCCATCATCTGCACGGTCAGGTGTGTCTAAAGTCCAAATTATTCACTGACTACGTTGTGCCATGTATGGGTATCCGGTAAATACGAGATCCTCTATGGACGTGTAGCGTGACATTGGGCTTTAGAGACACCCGTGGTGCAACGAAATCATGGAGAACTGAGCCCATGCAATCTTCAGGGTAAGGCAAAGGGTGGTCAGACAGACGGCATACAAGGGGGTGACTACCCATAAAACCCGTCCTAGACACTGGACCAGGCAGCTGGACACTGAAGGCTCATGGCTCACTATATGCTGGCTTAGACTCGGGTAATGGAGGATGTTTGGATCATGAGCTTCAAGGCGTAGGTCTTGGACCATGTTACCTCGTGGGTTAACTCCTTCTAGGAAGGACCCAACTCATGGGGAATCAACCGTGGACCGGTTGGGATCCCGTGACTCGTGGACAAATCGGGTGACACAGAGGAATGCATGTCCTATGCTATCCGATGCAACAATGGGTTGACTCCTTCTAGGAAGGCCCCATTTACAAAAGCAATAAATATTATGTCATGCATGAAGAGCAGTAAACATAAGACAATAAACACACAACAATAAACACATAAAAGTGAAGCATGCAAATGGTGAAGCACACATATGGCACTCAAAGCCACTCTCAATCTCTGAACTCTCATCCTAACTATCCTCTCAAACACACTCTAAGTGTGGAGTAGAGTAGTCCTAATGGCTTGTGAATGAATCTCTTGAAGGTTTTGAAAGGAGTGGAGAAGTCCCGACAATTTTGAATGGAGTTCAGTCTTCCTGGACCAAGTTTGAGAAAAACTTACTCAAGTTTTCCCCAGCAGAGTCGCCATTCTGTGGAGGGTGATTTTTCGGTATGAGGGGGGTCTATGCAAATATGATCTGACTAAGAAGCCTAGAGCCTATGAAATGCCATTCTGTGGAGGGTGAAAACCCGTTATTCATGGCAGCCCTCAAATACCTACTCTATCGTCCGTCTTTCCCAGAAAGCATAAAGGGGGATTGTTAGTGAACACTACACCCGCTCTCAATGGGCTCCACGCGGACTTATGCCTCTATAAGGCGGAATTGACTAGAGTCGCCACCTAGTTTGACCTAAGGAACTAGGAAGGGAGGAGAAGGGTTCTAAGAACCGTTAATTGACTCTGATGATTTATTGCCTATGGATAGGGACTATCTGGTCATTTGCAGAGATTCTGTTGTGGGTTCGCACTGGGTTACACCTCTCAGAAGTGGCAACGACCACGACTTCGGATTGGTGCCCGAGGAAACCTCGGTCTCCAATTGTCGGGATTGCCTTCCTTCAAAACCTTATTAGAGAGATTCAGTTAAAGCCAAAGGATATGATTAGGACAGGAAGAGAGAAAGAGAATGGATGAGGCGAGCTTTTCTGCCGAGCTAGCGCCAAGGGGAGGAGTTGGTGAACTCGGATGAGTATAGAATGAAGATTGGGAAGAGCCCGAGGTTGAGTGAATAGACAAGACTTGGAGTATGATGGTTTGAAGTTTGTGGGAACCTAAGGAGGTTTGTGTGTTTTGAGAGATATGAGAACCACCTTAGAAGGGGAAAATGGCTTTTTGTTTGGAACGGGGTCGCACCCTGTGTGGGTTGCCTACGTACTCAACTCCTGTTGAGATCAGACCTTACGTAGTTCAGGCCTTTAGGATGGTTGAGTTTTGAGGATTTTTGAGGTGTTTGAGAGGGTTAGTCTGTGCGACGCTCGGGTCTGTGAGACATTCGAATCTGAAAATGGTGAAGAGACTGAGATGTTCGAGTCTGTGGGGCACTTGGGCCTATGAGACTATAGAAGTTTGGAAGAGGTCGGGATTCAGGAGATGTTTCGAGTTTGGAATGATTTGAGTGAGTATGTGAGGCAATTGAAGTTTGAGTAGAAATCCCGGGCATTTCGGATTTGAGGTTATGAAAGGGTTGATGTTTTGGGATGTTTTGAATTTAGAGTGAGATGATGGTGGACTGAATTGTTTGGAGGAATGATTGTCAAAATTGTCTCTCTTAAAGTTTTTTAAAATCGAAAAAAATCAGTTTTGTTGTAAAAGGGCGGATAATCCCGAGGGATTACCCTATGTACCCCCTCGAACACGACACTTAATTAATGGTAAGTGCCGAGGCTCGAAAGATGGGGCAATGAATTTATGTCGAAAAATAGGATTTAGAGAGAAACACCATGAATGAGATGTTCTCGGTCAAACCCTAATAACGTCTCTAACTCCCGGGTTTTAAAATGTTAAAAACCAAAATATTGAAGTCGAGTAGAAGGGAGTTAGACGATTCTAAAATCCCGGCTGCAACTAGGAAGGTCGTTACTTCCCTAGCACCCCGCCTTGTAAAAATCTAGGCTGCAATTAGGGGAGGTTTGTCAGCCTAATGCCCCGCCTAAAGAGATCCAGACTGCGACAAAGGAGGTTATGACCCCAGTGCCCCGCCTCAGATTTTTATTTTTGGGATGGAAGACAAGTGGTGTTCTAACCATGGAGGAAATGTTTTGAAGAGGTTAGACATTACTTGCTCCCCGAAAACGGTTTATTTGAGTTGAAAACTAAGTTAGAAAAATTTTGAAGTTGTTCGGAATTCTCGACGAAGAAACACTGATTTTGAGAAATGTTTTTAGGAGAAAACTTTCTGTATATGTGAGAAGAACTTCCTACATTTGAGAAGAGTTTTCTGTGATGTGAGAAGAGTTTTTCCTTTTAAATTCCACAAAATGGTTTCTTTTGAAAACTTGATGAAGTTTGAATAAAATGATTGTTTGAAATTCGAGAAAGGAGATTTTTTGGATTTGGAGTTCAAACGGAATTTACAAGTTGAGTTTGAAGTGGAAATTGGGTTCGATGGTTTGAATGAATTGGGTTTGAATTGAATTTGGTTTGAATTAGGCTTGGAATGAATTGAATTGGTTTGGAATCGGGTTTGAATTAGATTGAGGTTCAGGTTGGGTCAAAGTCGGGTGAAGGTCAACGCTTTTTTGGTCAAGGTCAACGTTTTTTTTTGGTCAAGATCAACGTTTTTTGGTCAAGGTCAACATTTTTGGTCATTCGTCAAGATTTGGTTGGCCAAAGTTAGACTGGGTCAAAGCTAAGTCAAGGTCAAAGTTCAGATTGGTCAAAGTTTGGATTGGGTCAAAGGTCAAAGTTCGGGTCAAAGGTCAAAGTTCGAGTCAAAAGTCAACATTCCGGTCAAGGTTGGATTCTTGTGGACCTTGTTAGATTTTTGTGGGTTTGGTTTGGTTTCTGTGGGCAGGATTGTGTTTGGTAATGGGCCGAATAGCTTGGGCTAGGTAACGGGCTGACTGGGCCTGGGCTAGGTAATGGGCCGAAAGGGCCTGGGCTAGGTAATGGGCCGAATGGGCCTGGGCTAGGTAATGGGCCGAATGGGCCTGGGTTAGGTAATGGGCCGAATGGGCCTTGGCTAGATAACGGGCCGGATTGGCCTGGGCTAGGTAATGGGCCGAATGGGCCTGGGCTAGGTAATGGGCCGAATGGACCTTGGCTAGATAATGGGCCGAATGGGCCTTGGCTAGATAACGGGCCGGATGGGCCTGGGCTAGGTAATGGGCCGAGATTGTTTTGGGCCAAGGATTGGACTTGGTTTGTGGGCCGAGGTTGTGTTTGGGTCAAGTGTGGGCATTTGGGCCAAATTGGGTGATGGGCCGGTTTTGAGGAGTAGTGGGGCAGGCTTCGGGTTTGGGTTTTTGGGCTCGGGCCAGATTGGGCCGAATTTGGGCTTTGGGCTTGGGTTTCGGTTTTTGGCCTTGGGCTTTGTGTTTGGGTTTTTGGCCTTGGGCTTTATGTTTGGGTTTTTGGGCTCGGGCCAAACTGGGTGATGGGCCGGCTTGGGCCTTGGGTCGGTTTGGACTTTGGGTCGGTTGGGCCTGACTGAGATGTGGGCCGGACTGAGATGTGGGCCGGACTGAGAAGTGGGTCGGACTGAGAAGTGGACCGGACTGAGAAGTGGGCCGGACTGAGAAGTGGGCCGGACTTAGAAGTGGGCCGGACTGAAATGGAATTGGGCTTTGAAAATAGATTTCTAATAAGAAGTTTGAAATTGGGCTTAAGCTATGTCTAAATGAAAAAATATATGGATTCACAAATGGATTGGATTTTGTTGATTGTACATTTTATTCTGAAATTAGAGGATGATTTGGAAAGTTTTAAGGAAACCGGGTATTCCTCGAATGGACCGTGTCTAGGACCCGTATGCATCGAGGATACCCCAAACCTAAAGCTTTTCTAAAGTGGGCCTCAAGGGCCCAATAAGAGGGACAACCTAATGGGCTTTCTATGGTCACCTGCCCCAGCCCGTTTGGCTGTTTATGAACTGGGCCTGAAACGAAATTAAATTTGGGCCACGGGTTACCGGGCCCAAACAGGTCCAGCCCATCAAGATGAAACAGCAATGTAGACATGAATTCCAAAAGCTAAAGGACCGTGCAAATAACACATAATAACATGGAGTTTAAAAGCGATCAAGGTGGGACCCTATGCATGAATTTCGAAAGTCACCTAAGCAAATTATGTACACATAAAAGGCGGTTCAGAAGCTAATACACGCAGAAACAAATCCTCAAAGCTGCTGAGTGCCAAGTCAGATTTATTTAACCCTAGACTCTCAATAGCGCACCAACAAAATGAATCCTAATGTGTGGGTTGCTAGTCAATTGTTATCCTCACACTATTCTTATCTTTCAATGGTCAAGCATAGGCCGAAAATAAGAGAAAAAAGTCCGAGAGGTGTAAAATATAGAGGGTGGGGTATATACAACAGAAATAACAAATTAAACTAGGAAAAGGTTATCAGATTAACACCAAACATTACCTAGTCCAGGCTAAACAGATCCTACAAACCGACAGAAAATGAGGATCCTAACTGTGGGTTTCTAATTCATTGTTACTTCTCTCTATTGTGTATCTTTCAGTGGCCATGTAAGGGTTCACAAGCAAGAGAGCTAAACCAACATGAAAAGGTGAGTATGCAGAACACGAATCATAGCACACAAAAACTGGAACGGGCTCTGAAATGAACAATCAACTGAACTCCACTTAGTCTATGCTAATCTGAAATAAGTAAACAGGCTCGCATGGATCTGGTGTAACCAAACTAGGAATGCAGTGTAGCTTATTCTCAAATAAGAAACAGAGAACAAATTTAACAGAGAGCAGACATGGGTTTCAACATACAAACATGCATCAATCATCATATCTGATAGATTTTCAGTTTAGGGTGAAATACCAGGAATGGAGATACGGACTCCCTGCAGGACAATAAACATAAAATTGAAACAGAAGCAGAACAGCAACAACAGAAAGTTAGTCCACACGGTTTTGAATAAAATTCTGATTGGCACAAAGGAAGGTTTAGAGATACAGACTTCACTTATGTAGATCGGAACCGCATGAACTTTGAGTACGTTTTTCCCTGGGTCGTAAACTTACACACCAACCTCATCCAGGAACACTTAATAGTAGAGGAGTAGATTTACCAAGGAGAAGGTGTACAAATGAGCGATATAAAAGGTAGGTTATCAATCTTTCTGCTCAGATCGAGAACAGATAGACAACCGGACATATTCTTCACTAATAACCAGAGCCTTAGACCAACATGATTCAAGAGCAATATCACCGTAGCCAGAGAATAACTTTTACTTCTCTAATATCAACATGCAATGTGGTAACAGATTAAAACCCAGCTCGGGTTCTGCCGAGATTAACAAGGAAAAAGACGATGGAACTGGTATCATGCCGAACTGAAGTTCACGGCTGATTCTTCACGAAGGAAGTAGAACACCCGGTGTTTCAGAAAGGGTTTAGGCAAACAAAAAAAGGAAAGGTAACACCATCTCCTGCAACTTTCGAACCCATGAACTCATTGTTTGAGGTCTGGTATTCATCGAGCCCATTGGCAAATCAAGACGACAAAAATTCGAAGAGTGTTCGGCTTGTATAAAAAAAAAAGAGGATTACAAAAACCAAACCTATGATGGAGGTTTGGTGTTTGTTCGAAGCCAACGTGCAGAATCCAATATGAGATGGGTGAGAATTTTTTTTATTTCAATATGAGATGGGTGAGAATTTTTGGTGTCTACAGTGCCAATGTCAATGCCAATGTCAATGCCAATACCAATGCCAATGCCAATGCCAATGCCAATGCCAATGCCAATGCCAATGCCAATGCCAATGCCAATGCCAATGCCAATGCCAATGCCAATGCCAATGCCAATGCCAATGCCAATGCCAATGCCAATGCCAATGCCAATGCCAATGCCAATGCCAATGCCAATGCCAATGCCAATGCCAATGCAATGCCAATGCCAATGCCAATGCCAATGCCAATGCCAATGCCAATGCCAATGCCAATGCCAATGCCAATGCCAATGCCAATGCCAATGCCAATGCCAATGCCAATGCTAGTGCTAGTGCCAGTGCCAATGCCAATGCCAATGCCAATGCCAGTGCCAGTGCCAATGCCAATGCCAGTGCCAATGCCAGTGCCAATGCCAGTGCCAGTGCCAATGCCAGTGCCAGTGCCAATGCCAATGCCAATGCCAATGCCAATGCCAATGCCAATGCCAATGCCAATGCCAATGCCAATGCCAATGCCAATGCCAATGCCAATGCCAATGCCAATGCCAATGCCAATGCCAATGCCAATGCAATGCCAATGCCAATGCCAATGCCAATGCCAATGCCAATGCCAATGCCAATGCCAATGCCAATGCCAATGCCAATGCCAATGCCAATGCCAATGCCAATGCCAATGCCAATGCCAATGCCAATGTCAGTGCCAATGCTAGTGCCACTAGTGCCACTAGTGCCAATGCCACTGCCAATGCCAATGCCAATGCTAGTGCCAATGCTAGGGCCAGTGCCAGTGCCACTGCCACTACCAGTTCCAATGCAATTGCCAATGCCAGTGCCAGTGCTAATGCTAGTGGCAATGCCAGTGCCAATGCCAGTGGCAATGCCAGTGTCAATGCCAGTGGCAATGCCAGTGGCAATGCCAGTGTCAATGCCAGTGGCAATCCCAGTGCCAATGCCAATGCCAATGTCAATGCCAATGCCAATGCCAATGCCAGTGCCAATGCCAATGCCAATGTCAGCGCCAATGCCGATGCTACTAGTGCCAATGCCCATGCCACTGCCAATGCCAATGGTAGTGCCAATGCCAATGCCAATGCCAATGCCGATACCAATGCCGATGCCAATGCGAGTGCTAATGCCAGTGCCAATGCCAACGCCAATGCCAATGCCAGTGCCAATGCCAATGACAGTGCCAATGCCAGTGCCAGTGCCAGTGCCAGTGCCAATGCCAAGGCCAATGCCAATGCCAATGCCAATGCCAATGCCAATGCCAATGCCAATGCCAATGCAATGCCAATGCCAATGCCAATGCCAATGCCAATGCCAATGCCAATGCCAATGCCAATGTCAGTGCCAATGCCAGTGCCACTAGTGCCAATGCCACTGCCAATGCCAATGCCAATGCTAGTGCCAGTGCCAGTGCCACTACACCACCAGTTCCAATGCCATTGCCAATGCCAATGCCAATGCCAATGCCAGTGCCAATGCCAATGCCAATGTCAGCGCCAATGCCGATGCTACTAGTGCCAATGCCCATGCCACTGCCAATGTCAATGCTAATGCCAATGCCAATGCCAATGCCAATGCCGATGCCAATGCCAATGCAAATGCGAGTGCTAATGCAGTGCCAATGCCAACGCCAATGCCAATCCCAACGCCAATGCCAGTGCCAGTGCCAGTGCCAGAGCTAGTGTCAGTGCCAGTGCCAGTGCCAGTGTTAGTGCCAGTGCCAGTGCCAGTGCTAGTGCCACTGGCAGTGCCAGTGCCAATTCCAGTGCTAGTGCCAATGCCAGTGCCAATGCCAGTGCCAATGCCAATGCCAATGCCAATGCCAATGCCAGTGCCAATTCCAGTGCCAATGCCAGTGCCACTGCCACTGCCAGTGCCAATGCCAATGCCAACAATGCCAATGCCAATGCCAATGCCAATGTCAATGTCAGTGCCAATGCCAGTGCCACTAGTGCCACTAGTGCCAATGCCACTGCCAATGCCAATGCCAATGCTAGTGCCAATGCTAGTGACAGTGCCAGTGCCAGTGCCACTGCCACTGCCACTACTAGTTCCAATGCCATTGCCAATGCCAGTGCCAGTGCTAATGCTAGTGGCAACGCCAGTGCCAAAGCCAGTGGCAATGCCAGTGTCAATGCCAGTGGCAATGCCAGTGGCAATGCCAGTGACAATGCCAGTGGCAATGCCAGTGCCAATGCCAGTGGCAGTGCTAGTGCCAATGCAAGTGGCAATGCCATTGCCAATGTCACTAGTGCCAATGCCAATGCCAATGCCACTAGTGCCAATGCCAATGCTATTGCCAGTGCCAGTGCCAGTGCCAATGCCAATGCCAATGTCAATGCCAATGCCAATGCCAATGCCAATGCCAATGCCAATGCCAATGCCAATGCCGATGCCGATGCCAATGCCAATGCCAATGCGAGTGCTAATGCCAGTGCCAATGCCAACGCCAATGCCAATGCCAGTGCCAATGCCAATGCCAGTGCCAGTGCCAATGCTAGTGCCAATGCCAGTGCCAGTGCCAGTGCCAGTGCCAGTGCCAAGTGCCAGTGCCAATGCCAATGCCAATGCCAATGCCAATGCCAATGCCAATGCCAATGCCAATGCCAATGCCAATGCCAATGCCAATGCCAATGCCAATGCCAATGCCAATGCCAATGCCAATGCCAATGCCAATGTCAGTGCCAATGCCAGTGCCACTAGTGCCACTAGTGCCAATGCCACTGCCAATGCCAATGCTAGTGCCTGTGCCAGTGCCAGTGCCAGTGCCAGTGCCACTGCCACTGCCACTACCAGTTCCAATGCCATTGCCAATGCCAGTGCCAGTGCTAATGCTAGTGGCAACGCCAGTGCCAATGCTAGTGGCAATGCCAGTGTCAATGCCAGTGGCAATGCCAGTGGCAATGCTAGTGTCAATGCCAGTGGCAATGCCTGTGCCAATGCAAGTGGCAATGCCAGTGCCAATGTCAGTGGCAATGCCAATGCCAATGCCAATGCCAATGCCAATGCCAATGCCACTGCCAGTGCCAGTGCCAATGCCAATGCCAACGCCAATGCCAGTGCCAGTGCCAGTGCCAGAGCTAGTGTCAGTGTCAGTGCCAGTGCCAGTGTTAGTGCCAGTGCCAGTGCCAGTGCTAGTGCCACTGGCAGTGCCAGTGCCAATTCCAGTGCCAGTGCCAATGCCAGTGCCAATGCCAGTGCCAATGCCAATGCCAATGCCAATGCCAATGCCAATGCCAATGCCAATGCCAATGCCAATGCCAATGCCAATGCCAATGCCAATGCCAGTGCCAATGCCAGTGCCAATGCCAGTGCCAGTGCCAGTGCCACTGCCAGTGCCAATGCCAATGCCAATGCCAATGCCAATGCCAATGTCAGTGCCAATCCCAGTGCCACTAGTGCCACTAGTGCCAATGCCACTGCCAATGCCAATGCCAATGGTAGTGCCAGTGCCAGTGCCAGTGCCACTGCCACTGCCACTACTAGTTCCAATGCCATTGCCAATGCCAGTGCCAGTGCTAATGCTAGTGGCAACGCCAGTGCCAAAACCAGTGGCAATGCCAGTGTCAATGCCAGTGGCAATGCCAGTGGCAATGCCAGTGACAATGCCAGTGGCAATGCCAGTGCCAATGCCAGTGGCAGTGCTAGTGCCAATGCAAGTGGCAATGCCATTGCCAATGTCACTAGTGCCAATGCCAATGCCAATGCCACTAGTGCCAATGCCAATGCTATTGCCAGTGCTAGTGCCAGTGCCAATGCCAATGTCAATGCCAATGCCAATGCCAATGCCAATGCCAATGCCAATGCCGATGCCGATGCCAATGCCAATGCCAATGCGAGTGCTAATGCCAGTGCCAATGCCAATGCCAATGCCAGTGCCAGTGCAAATGCCAATGCCAGTGCCAGTGCCAATGCTAGTGCCAATGCCAGTGCCAGTGCCAGTGCCAATGCCAATGCCAATGCCAATGCCATGCCAATGCCAATGCCAATTGCCAATGCCATGCCAATGCCAATGCCAATGCCAATGCCAATGCCAATGCCAATGCCAATGCCAATGCCAATGCCAATGCCAATGCCAATGCCAATGCCAATGCCAATGCCAATGCCAATGCCAATGTCAGTGCCAATGCCAGTGCCACTAGTGCCACTAGTGCCAATGCCAATGCTAGTGCCTGTGCCTGTGCCAGTGCCAGTGCCATGCCCAGTGCCACTGCCACTGCCACTACCAGTTCCAATGCCATTGCCAATGCCAGTGCCAGTGCTAATGCTAGTGGCAAGCTAGTGCCAATGCTAGTGGCAATGCCAGTGTCATGCCAGTGGCAATGCCAGTGGCAATGCTAGTGTAATGCCATGGCAATGCCTGGCCAATGCAAGTGGCAATGCCAGTGCCAATGTCAGTGGCAATGCCAATGCCAATGCCCATGCCAATGCCAACTGCATGCAGGCAGGCAGATGCCATGCCCAATGCCAACGCCAATGCCAGTGCCAGTGCCAGTGCCAGAGCTAGTGTAATGTCAGTGCCAGTGCCAGTGTTAGTGCCAGTGCCAGTGCCAGTTCTAGTGCCACTGGCAGTGCCAGTGCCAATTGCCAGTGCCATGTGCCAATGCCAGTGCAATGCAGTGCCAATGCCAATTCCATGCCAATGCCAATGCAATGCCAAGGCCAGTGCCAGTGCCAATGCCAGTGTGCCACTGCACTGCCAGTGCCAATGCCAATGCCATGCCAATGCCAATGCCAATGCCAATGCCAATGCCAATGCCAATGCCAATGCCAATGCCAATGTCACTGCCAATGCCAGTGCCCTAGTGCCACTAGTTGCCAATGCCACTGCCAATGCCAATGCCAATGCATGTGCCAATGCTAGTGCCAGTGCCAGTGCCAGTGCCACTGCCACTACTAGTTCCAATGCCATTGCCAATGCCAGTGCCAGTGCTAATGCTAGTGGCAACGCCAGTGCCAAAGCCAGTGGCAATGCCCTGTCAATGCCAGTGCAATGCCAGTGGCAATGCCAGTGACAATGCCAGTGGCAATGCCAGTGCCAATGCCCAAGAGTGGCAGTGCTAGTGCAATGCAAGTGGCAATGCCATTGCCAATGTCACTAGTGCCAATGCCAATGCCAATGCCAATGCCAATGCCACTAGTGCCAATGCCAATGCTATTGCCAGTGCCAGTGCCAGTGCCAATGCCAATGTCAATGCCAATGCCAATGCCAATGCCAATGCCAATGCCAATGCCAATGCCAATGCCAATGCGATGCCGATGCCAATGCCAATGCCAATGCGAGTGCTAATGCCAGTGCCAATGCAAAGCAATGCAATGCCAGTGCCAATGCCAATGCCAGTGCCAGTGCCAATGCTAGTGCCAATGCCAGTGCCAGTGCCAGTGCCAATGCCAATGCCAATGCAAATGCCAATGCCAATGCCAAGCCAATGCCAATGCAATGCCAAGCCATGCCAGTGCAATTGCCAATGCCAATGTCAGTGCCAATGCCAATGCCAATGCCAATGCAATGCAGTGCCAGTGCCAATTCACAGTGCCAATGCCCCAATGCCAATGCCAATGCCAATGCCAAAATGCCAATGCCAATGCCAATGCCAAGGAATGCCAGTGGCAATGCTAGTGCCAGTGCCACTGCCAGTGCCAGTGCTAATGCCAGTGCAATGCCTGTGCCAGTGCCAATGCAAGTGCCAATGCCAATGGCAATGTTTTGTGCCAATGCCAGTGCCAATGCAAGCCACAGCTAGTGCCACTGCCTGTACCAACGCCAATGCCAGTGCCAATGCCAGTGTCAATGCCAGTGTCAGTGCCACTGCCAGTGCTAGTGTCAGTGCTAATGCTTGTGCCAATGCCAATGCCAATGCCAATGCCAATGCCAATGCCAATGCCAATGCCAATGCCAATGCCAATGCCAATGCCAGTGCCAATGCCAATGCCAATGTCAGTGCCAATGCCAATGCCAATGCCAATGCCAATGCCAGTGCCAGTGCCAATTCCAGTGCCAATGCCAATGCCAATGCCAATGCCAATGCCAATGCCAATGCCAATGCCAATGCCAATGCCAATGCCAATGCCAATGCCAGTGGCAATGCTAGTGCCAGTGCCACTGCCAGTGCCAGTGCTAATGCCAGTGCCAATGCCTGTGCCAGTGCCAATGCAAGTGCCAATGCCAATGGCAATGCTTGTGCCAATGCCAGTGCCAATGCAAATGCCACAGCTAGTGCCACTGCCTGTACCAACGCCAATGCCAGTGCCAATGCCAGTGTCAATGCCAGTGCAGTGCCACTGCCAGTGCTAGTGTCAGTGCTAATGCTTGTGCCAATGCCAATGCCAATGCCAATTCCACTGCCAATGCCAATGCCAATGCAAATGCCAATGCCAGTGCCAATGCCATGCAATGCCAATGCCAATGCCAATGCAATGCAATGCCATGCCATGCCAATGCAATGCCAATGCCAATGCAATGCAATGCCAATGCCAATGCCAATGCCAATGCCAATGCCAATGCCAATGCCATGCCAATGCCAATGCCAATGCATGCAATGCCAAATGCCAATGCCAATGCCAATGCCAATGCCAGTGCCATTGCCAATGCCAATGCCATGCCAGTGCAATGCCACTGCAATGCCAATGCCAATGCCAATGCCAATGCCAATGCCAATGCCAATGCCACAATGCCAATGCCAAGCCAATGCCAATGCCAATGCCAATGCCAATGCCAATGCCAATGCCATGCCAATGCCAATGCCAATGCCAATGCCAACAATGCCAATGCAATGCAGTGCCAATGCCAATGCCAAGGCCAATGCCAATGCCAGTGCCAATGCCAGTGTCAATGCCAACGCCAATACCAATGCCAATGGCAATGCCAGTGCCACTGCCAGTACCATTGCCAATGCCAATGATAGTGCCAATGCCAGTGTCAATGCTAGTGCCAGTGCCACTGCCAGTGCTAGTGTCACTGCTAATGCTAATGCAATTGCCAATACCAATGCCAATGCCAATGCCAATGCCAGTGGCAATGCTAGTGCCAGTGCCAGTGCCAGTGCTAGTGCTAATGCCAGTGCCAATGCCAATGCCAATGCAGTGCCAATGCCAATGCCAAGGCCAATGCCAATGCCAGTGCCAATGCCAGTGTCAATGCCAACGCCAATACCAATGCCAATGGCAATGCCAGTGCCACTGCCAGTACCATTGCCAATGCCAATGATAGTGCCAATGCCAGTGTCAATGCTAGTGCCAGTGCCACTGCCAGTGCTAGTGTCACTGCTAATGCTAATGCAATTGCCAATACCAATGCCAATGCCAATGCCAATGCCAGTGGCAATGCTAGTGCCAGTGCCAGTGCCAGTGCTAGTGCTAATGCCAGTGCCAATGCTCGTGCCAGTGCTAATGCCAGTGCCAATGCCCGTGCCAGTGCCAATGCTAGTGCTAATGCCAGTGCCAGTGGCAAGCAATGCCAATGCCATGCCAAATGCCAATGCCAATGCCAATGCCAATGCCAATGCCAATGCCCATGCAATGCCAATGCCAATGCCAATGCCAATGCCAATGCCAATGCCAATGCCAATGCAATGCCAATGCCAATGCCAATGCCATGCAATGCCAATGCAATGCCAATGCCAATGCAATGCCAATGCCAATGCCAATGCCAATGCCAATGCCAATGTCCAATGCCAATGCCAAGGCCAATGCCAGCCAATGCCATGCCAATGCAATGCCAATGCCAATGTCAATGCCAATGCAACGCCAATGCCAATGCAATGCCAATTCCAATGCCAATGCCAATGCCAATTCCATGCCTATGCCACTGCCACTACCAATGCCAATGCCAATGCCAATGCCAATGCCAATGCCAATGCCAATGCCAATGCCAATGCCAATGCCAATGCCAATGCCAATGCCAATGCCAATGCCAATTGCCAATGCCAATGCCAATGCAATGCCAATGCCAATGCAATGCCAATGCCAATGCATGCCAATGCCAATGCCAATGCCAATGCCAATGCCAATGCCAATGCCAATGCCAATGCCAATGCCAATGCCAATGCCAATGCGAATGCCAATGCCAGTGCCAGTGCCAGTGCCAATGCCAGTGCCAGTGCCAATGCTTGTGCCAAATCTTGTGCTAGTGCCAATGCCAGTGTCAATGCCAATGCCAGTGCCAATGCCAATTCCAGTGCCAGTGCCAATGCCAGAGCCAGTGCCAATGCCAGTGCCAGTGCCAATGCCAATGCCAGTGCCAATGCCAATGCCAATGCCAATGCCAATGCAGTGCCAATGCCAATGCCAATGCCAATGCCAATGCCAATGCCAATGCTAATGCCAATGCTAGTGCCAAGGCCAGTGCACGTGCCAATGCCAGAGCTAGTGCCAATGCCAGTGCCAATGCCAGTGCCAATGCCAATGCCAGTGCCAGTGCCAATGCTAATGCCAATGCAAATGCAGTGCCACTACCAATGCTAGTGCCAATGCCAATGCCAGTGCCAATGCCAACGCCAATACCAATGCCAGTGCCAATGCCAATGCCAATGCCAATGCCAATGCCAACGCGAACGCCAACGCCAATGCCAATGCCAATGCCAATGCCAATGCCAGCCAATGCCAATGCCAATGCCAAATGCCAATGCCAATGCCAATGCCAATGCCAATGCAATGCCAATGCCAATGCCAATGCCAATGCCAATGCCAATGCCAATGCCAATGCCAATGCCAATGCCGGTGTCAATGCCAGTGCCAGTGCCAGTGCCAGTGCTAGTTCCAGTGCTAATGTCAGTCCCTATGCCAATACCAATGCCAGTGGCAATGCTAGTGCCAGTGCCACTGTCAGTGCCAGTGCCAGTGCGAATGCCAGTCCCAATGCCTGTGCCAGTGCCAATGCCAGTGCTAATGCCAGTAGCAATGCCAGTGTCAATGCCAGTGGCAATGCCAGTGGCAATGCCAATGCCAATGCCAATGCCAATGCTAATGCCAATGCCAATGCCAGTGTCAATGCCAGTGTCAGTGCCAGTGTCAATGCCAGTGCGAGTGCCAGTGCCAATGCCAATGCCAGTGACAATTCAAGTGCCAATGCCAGTGCCACTGCCAGTGCCACTGCCAGTACCAAGGCCAATACCAATACCAATGCCAATGCCAATGCCAATGCCAATGCCATTGCCATTGCCAATGCCAATGCCAATGCCAATGCCAATGCCAATGCCAATGCCAATGCCATTGCCAATGCCAATGCCAATGCCAATGCCAATGCCAATGCCAATGCCAATGCCAATGCCAATGCCAATGCCAATGCCAATGCCAATGCCAATGCCAATGCCAATGATAATGCCAATGCCAATGTCAATGCCAATGCAGTGCTAGTGCAGTGCCAGTACCAGTACCAGTACCTGTACAAGTACCAGTACCAGTACCAGTACCAGTACCAGTACCAGTACCAGTACCAGTTCCAGTACCAGTACTAGTACCTATACCAGTACCAGTACCAGTTCCAGTTCTAGTAACAATACTAGTATCATTACCATTACCAGTACCATTATCAATACCATTCGGTGAACTAAAACGCGCAACTAAGTGCCCTGTAGCTATTCTTGTTCCTAAGCTACTCTCATACCCCCAATCTACCCTGTTTGCCAAGTACTGGTTAGAATAGTCATACATATTAAACACAGATCATTAAAATCATAGTATTAGTGCCTTATCATGATCTTTCCAGATTCTTCCTTAAAGTCATTCTTAGGATGGTATACCATAAACATCATAACCAAACTTTTCATCTCATATTATTGTAACATCATGTTATGTTTCTTTCCAAGTTACTCAGTGGCAACACATTCTCTTAATGTATTTATCTTGATACCACACTGATAAATGGTGAAATAATGATGTTTTAATGCGTTTATACTCCTTTATTTTACTTGGTGCATAGGTCATTTCACCACTTAATAGAGTGTTTTTGTGATTAATTGTAACACCCCTACCGCTAATACTGTCATTACCGTCTAATCTCCTCATACTTCCATACTCACGCAGCGGATACATACTTACACAACGGTGGGTGATACAATGTCGTAAGCCACCCACGTGACTAACAAGGCCTATTACTACTTACTGCATCGGTCTGATGGACCGGAATACCCGAGTGCTACACAATTACAATCATACTC
This sequence comes from Limonium bicolor, assembly GCA_023374045.1. Lineage (NCBI taxonomy): Eukaryota > Viridiplantae > Streptophyta > Magnoliopsida > Caryophyllales > Plumbaginaceae > Limonium > Limonium bicolor. Next base: position 256,736,064 of record CM041779.1, on the reverse strand, counting down.
TAATTACCAACCAAGTAATACAACTCTCCATTCAATACAATACTCCATAATTACAATACAACATACCGAGTTTACTAAGATCCAAATCCAAATTCAAATACAACAATGCTCTCAAGTTTATACATACTCATTATGAGTCTAGCATCTACCCATTTCTCTCAAACTACATACTTTGCAAATGCATGATGGTGTACCCCTTGGTACACCGACACTTCAAGGCTACATGCCTTATACAATTCTTTACTATCTACCATTCATTCCTAGCTATCTAAGCATAGCCGCCGGTCTCTTACTGTGACCATAACCGCTTCGGGTACCTGTACAATAAAAACAGTGCCCCTAGGGGCTCAGCTTACGCTGCATATGAAATCCGCATACCCCGCGTACTAGCGAGGGTACGCCGACCACTTGGTCGAATACATGCAGTCCATTTTACTCATATATACATACATGCTTCATTCACAGTACTACAATACATCACAACGAGTACATACATACATTTCAATACATACAAGGAAGACATTACAAGTCAACCATACACACTTACCTTTACGGAATACACTTCTACAATACATACACAAACTTGTTAGCTTCTCTTACCCACCAGGGTTAATCGGGTGGACATTACTCTTTTACTCAAGGTCAATGACTTACACTAGCCAGACTGTTACTCATACAATACTTTACTTACTTATTTACTCAAGTTAAGTCGTGGTGACCTCCGGGTAGGCACTACACCGTCCCACCACCAGGCTTTACTGTGGCTCACCAATCTAGGATGCTACCCATTTAAGGGATTTGGTCCATAGAAAGGATTCAGGCCAGGAATCGGATCCAACCTCTTGTGTCTCCTCATCCTCACGCGTGGCCGAAACTATATTGGACTTCTACTCATTCCAATTTATTCAATCCTCAAGTTAGGAGTTAGATGGTTAGGAATTAGTAGAAGTCATCACATCCCTACCAAGTAATAACACATTACACAATACACAACAGGATACACATACACTTCATCCTCATCCATTCATATCATGAATTATGCAAACTAAATGTTCAAGGCAATATAACATGAACAACATAAACAAGCACAAGTAAGTGCATTAAAGTCCGATTCATGTATTTATCTTCTTTAGGTGATCAAATGAGCACACAAATAGGGGTAACCAGGTTAGGATACAAAGCATGAGGAAATCATACCTTTCACCAGGATTTACTTTACCGGGTGTTCCCTTGTTCCTTGGTTCACACTTGTTCCTCGAGTCTTACTCTAGAACCACTGACTACATGCCAAATGGTTCTATTAATACTAAGCATTACGGTATATACATAATTGCTACTCCCGTACTTACCCTATTATCCAGTTATTTAGGTTTAACTTAATGTTCTTATACTCACAACTTTGTAATCACTTCTCAACCTTGTTTACACTTCTTATACCCTTTAAAGGTCACCAAACAAGGCCTTAGCAACTTCTAAAACCATTACCAGTCAATCCCCCATGTTTTAAACCCTAAAAATCACTTTTGGCAACAATTTGGGGGTGGTCCGGGACTTGGTCCGGACCCAAGGTCCCGGACCATCCATAGAAGTTACTCTCGGCTGATTTTAACTATTAGTCCGGGACTTGGTCCTGGACCTAGGTCCTGGACCACCTATAGGTTTTACTCTTGAAGTATTTTTCAGTGCGGTCCGGGACTTGGTACATATCCTAGGTCCCGCACCCTACTAAAAACTGCTACTAGGTTGATTTTTCAACCCCAAATCAACCCTTAATCCACCTCCAATCCATCCATAATCTTTCCACATGTTTAAACACACTTAAACACTCACTAAAACTCTTTAATTCCATGGTCCAATCCTTACTCAACTTCTTGCTCAATTTCTACAAATTTCCATTCTCATTTTCACACTTTGCACACTTGTGCATTCCTACACTTCTCTTTGCATTTTTCACTTGTCCTAATTACAATTTACCATTCCAATTCATTTCCAAGCAAATGCACTAACATACACAAGTTCAACCCTCATTTTCCTCAGTCTTGTACACTAGTTCCTCCTAGTTTCTCCATTGCATTTTAACACTTCTTGCTACAGATTTTACCCCCTTATATTCTCATACTACAACTACCATCCCATGGTTACTAAGCACCTCTACTCAACCCAATACACACCTTGGTTCTCCCATTCACCAAGTCATCCATAAATGCACATTTCCTACTAAAATTCTGCCATAGTCTACCTACAATTCTCACTTATCCACATACACCCATTCTCAACAAAATCATTCCTAAACTAGCCACAACCAATAAGGGTCCTACCAGCAATCAAAACAATATCAATTCATCAATACTCCCTCATACTACAATACCAATACACATACACAATTTACTTGGCTCCAAGGCCTTCAATTCAAATATCAATTCACAAATACTTTCAAACTTCCATCAACTACAATACTAGTACAATATTTTGAGTTCATTCATTACTTTACCCATTCCCATCATTCTAATGCATTAAAACTTAGCATTAAGAAGGAGCTCTTACCTTAAGCTTATAATTCCTTCTTTCTTTTCCAATTCTCCTTCTTCTCTCTTTCTTGCACAAATCGGTCATATGGGGAATGGAGTTGCCAAACTCCATCCCAACACCCAAAATACACAAAAAGGATATAATTAAACTTCTAACCCATTAGAATAACACTAATCCAATGAAAGGTTTAAATTACCATAAGTTAGGGTTTACCTTTAGGAATTTCCAAGAGGGGTTTTAGCCCTTGGTTCAAGAAGGTGATACCACCACCATTTCAAGGTTGAAATTATGCTCAAAAGAGAGAGAAAAATAGAGCATTACAAATGAAGAAAATCAGCTACAAATAAGGATGGGTGAAACTTGAGTTTTTCATGTAAATTTTTACCTTAATGGAGAAAGGAGACTCCAAGCTACACATTGATGCCATTTTCTCTTCAAATGGGGAAAACCCATGGAGATGAACTTCCTCATTTTTGGATTTTGAAAAGAGATAATGGTAGAGGTTGATGAGAGGAGCAAGAATATGTACTTATTTTTGCATTTGGAGTTCAAATGAGACTAAAGCATGCAAGAGAAGAGGAGAAGCCATTGTTGCTTCCTTTGGAAGCTTCAAAATCACCAGCACAAGAGGGAGAAGGAGAGAGAAATCGGCTGGGAGAAAAGAAATGGGAGAGAGAAGAGAGAAATGAGAGGTGAGAGAAAATGTGGGTGCCTTTTCACTTTTTCCCTTTTTACTTTTTGACTTCTTTATTTGTTAGCTAGTTATGTGTGTGAGTGAGGGAGTTATTTAGACCTTAAAAACCGGCCCCACACATTACTACTAGTTGGAGCGTTTTTTGTCTTTTACAGAAAATGCTCTTTAATTTCCCTGGTTTTGGTACTATTCACTAACCGGGCCCGTTTTCCGGAATTTTCTCGTTTACTTAATTTTATTGGTTATTAAGCTTCCATTAGTGCTTAATTATAGTTATTTAATGAACTATGATTTTTACGGGTTCGTTTGACCACTCAAAGTCACGTTTTCGGGTTTTCTTAAAAAACATGCGCTAAAGCTCTATTAGCGTTTTAATGCATTATTTGGATTCGTTTTGTTCGGGAATCGTTCCCGTACACTAATTAGGCATGAACAAGCCTTAGGAATCCACATAATACTCTAACCGAGGTCTCGTACCTCCTATGGTTATTTAACGCTTATTTAGTGTTTTTCACTTTTTAGGTGTTTCTTACTTTCTTTGGGATTTATTTTTCCCTACCAATATTACTTAGGCACTATTAGGCCCTTAAATACATATTATAATAATTTTAATCACTATATTTTAGTTCGGGGAATTTCAATCTACCCCTCTTAAGAAACTTTGCCCTCAAAGTTGTTCAAGGTTGTAGGATTACTATACTTACTCATTCAAACATGTCTAACGCCAAAAGTCATACATTCCTCCTCCTTGCAAATTCCTAAATCCGTTAATCAAGGTATCTACGTACATTACCATGCAAATCTACTACAATTACTCCAATCCGCATTACAATCACCCATCTGGTTTTACATTACAAGGTTTATACATACATTCCATGCAAAGATATTCCAAAACAATGTAATACACACTACAATTCTGCAGGCACTCACGTCATCTAGACACAAGACTCCTCTACGTCCTGCTGCCCTTGGAACAATACAACATGATACACTACTATTGTTCTTCGGTAAAAGCTTCCAACAAATCCTCATTCTCCAGTCTAAGGGAAATCCTTTCGCAACCACTAATTAGAAATCTCTCTAAAACACAACAACTCCAAAACTTCAATTTATGTTCATTACATCTATCCTATGCGTGATTCTTATGACCACTTGAGGGGAGCTTCAAGAATCATTCGACCCTAATGTGATCAGCATCAGTGTTGAACTATCTTTCCACCCCAATTTATGTTCGGTTTCCTTTGATCTGATCAGGATCAAGTTCGACTTCCCACATCAGTTTCAAATAACCAAATAATTCAATTATTTCCATTTTCTATCTTTTTACTCTTCCTAGTCATAATTACAAATTCATACATCTCTAAACGATGGAATTTGGTCCATCAATCATCCTCAATCTGCTTCTAAATACTTACTTTGGGATTCAATGCCTAAGGGCTCATTTCATCAACTTTCGCTACTTTCATCCATTACTCTCCATCATCTCAAATAATCTAACAAAGGAATACAATACTTTTGGAATTTAGTCGTCCTTAATTTACTTCCAATAACTTACCTAGGGATACACTACTTATGGGTTCCATTCACCGACTACTCTCAATCATTTCGTACAATTTCTTTAAGGGATACAATACTTGTGGAGCTCCGTCCACTACTCATTCTCAATTGTCTCAACAATCACCTAGGGAACTCAATTTCCTCTAGGTTCTACATCAGTTTTATGCCGACTCATGCATCGTAATGCCATGTCTCACTTCAACTAGACATACACTATAGAGATTATCATTCCCCAGGAGTTTCTCTACTCCTCTTTACTAATACTCTCACACTAGAGTTACAAGGTAGGTATATTCATCCTATGGTATTCGCATCTCTCGTGCCTAATTACCACAATTACAATATGAATGAATACGTATGTTTATTTAACATAAGCATCAATCATCAAATCAATTCTCATTTTTGCTATGCACATTATAGTTTATATGTTTTATAAGTGACACTTACACTAAGCGGTTTTCGCTCTACCCCCCTTAAAAGGGATTACGCCCACGTAATCTACCATATGTTATTATTGAACATTGGTTTACTCAATTCGGGCAATCTGAAGCATTTTAGCTTCCCTACGGTCTATTACTCAATGTATTCTGGTCAAAGGGTCTTAACCATACTAATGGTTTAATCCTTGCACCAAGAATTCCTATTGGAGTTTATTTAACTCCTAACCAATTCGGTTCTAGCCTATTAGGCTTTAAGGCATTGATAGTCATTTTCTCATGCTTACTAAGTGTATTAACCTCTTAGCTAGGGCCCACTAGCTTCTGCTGCGTGACCCTGATAACCTTAGTGTTTAATTCGCTCTTTGGTTATTCCAGATGTGCTACTCATCGCCCTTTTTACCCCTCTATTGTGGGAATAAGGTCTATTAAACAAGTGTGGTATTCTTTTACCGTGTTGGAACTCGATGAGTTTTAGATTTATAACCTGCTCTCTGGCAATCTATTATACATACTATTCGTACTCCCATGATTATTCACTAAGTTCCTCCGACTTATTGTCGGGCGAGGTTAAGTCACTACTTAGTTGTAGTGCTTCCTCTGTTGTTAATAGCTTCTGAATTATACTAGTTGCTCTGGTTCAGTACAAGTGTTCTTTACTTGTATGACCTTGCATTTTCTATGCGTCGGTCCCAGTGACTATCTTAAGTGTTCTTTCACTTTTTATTCCACTGGAATTCACATCTTGTGATTGTTAGTGTGTTTTACACTCTTCGTGCTTCTTTGGCCTTAGGCCGCACGGTTTGTTTCTAAGCTTTTGCTTAACTAGCTTCTGCCTTGTTCGTTGGTGAAACGAAGAATTTACCACGATTTACACTTTCCATATTCCTAGCTACCCCACTAGATCATTAGCTGCACAAGTGCAATACCAAAACACTCAGTCTTATAGAGTGCAGAGGCGTAAACGCCTGGCAGTAAATCTCTTATGTGATCGCAATAGGAATTAATATTTCTACCTGTCATCTTGTACTTACAACTCCGTGTCCTTGTCTAACTACTTCCTCATAGCGATCGCTTGTTGTGCACCATATTCTTGCTCATTATACAACATCGTTTTTACGATTTCTGTTACTGTGGTATCTTATCTTTACTCATTGCCATTGTCATTGGTACTATTTCCTTATGGTGTGAATACACCGAGGGTTTCCTATGTTCGTGTGTATGACAGTTGTCGTAGCATACCACAATGTTACTATCTTCCCAATGTGGAGATGTTTTATTTCAATTTAGGTTTCATGTGTAGGTTAGCTTACCTCACATTCCTTCATCATTTATGATACAATTTACCAAGTATCTTGTTCACCATGGATGAAGTGGTTTACCGGGTTATAAGCTCACTTGAGCGTTGGTCATTCGTGGTGTCCAATGTGCACTCCCATTGATTGTTTTTGATAATTACTGTCTCCCCAGTGCTGAGCATTGGTTATAGGCTCTAGTTGTGCAGTTTTACTTTCGTATGTACATCACCGGGACATCCCAAGGTAACTTCAAGGGTTTTCTGGTCCCGTTCTCCAATTGAGGAGTATTCTATCATTGGTAAGTGAAGGTTCTTGTCGCCACTCATAAGTCTCATGACAAGGTTTACTATGTTAGTCTCTGCTTATGTACTTCCGCCATTCATACAATAGTTCACCATATGCTTGGGTGCATATCGAGTATACTTATTCCTTCGAGTCTCTATGCTCTTTAAGCGATGTGCTTCTACAGTCCACAGTATGCACATTCTAGGTTCTCTTCTAGGCCAACTCTTCTTCAGTTTTCAAAGTTGCTCACAGAGCCTCTTTCTAGGCGTTGTGGTTTGGAAATCTCATTTTCTTATTCGATTGCCTCTTGGCAACAACTACATGCGCAAGCTTTGTTATTATGGTAGGTGGAAGCCTTTTCTAAGGGTTCGCATCCTCAACGCCTTGATGGTCTCCGGCTAACGAGGGGTACCTTCCCTCAGGTTTCTCGTAGTGTCCAAGTGTGGACTACACTAGTGTTGGCATTATCACGATTCTTATGCCTCTGTGCTACTATTATTACAGAAGGCATGAAGGCAATTAAAAGCTTCGTCAAAAGTATACTAGACTGATGCTCTAGTGACAGTGTCACTAAGGTAGCCATTACTCCAAGCCACTCATCATATTGGGTTCAAATCGTGCGATTCGATTGTCGCTCTGCTCATCTTCTGAAATAATATCTCTTCCCTTATGGGGCCATTTTCGGCAAGTCTTGCTATTAAATAGTGTGGGTATTGTAACCGTTTAAGTTTACATAACGTAGTTGGTTTATGGCTCTTGAGCCTTATTGCTGCGAGCTATGCTCCTTGCAGGCTATTTATACATGTTTCCACCTCCTTGTATGCCATCATAGGGTTGGAGGTATTAACTGGGCTCCATGGCAAGTTGTTGCATCACGCTTCCGTTCATGGGAGGCCCTTTAGGCAATCTGGTGCTAATTAGTGCCTTTTAGTAGTTGAGGGTATTTCCTGTTAAGTGAAATCCCTTCGGTGTCCTAACTGAGTGTTCATTCTAGTTCCCGTGCTCTTATCATGACGCTTTGTTCGACTGCTGTTAACTCAAACACCCTTCAAGGATTGCTCTTGGGTGTTATTGGTTACACAGTTACATCCGGCTAATGTTTATGATATGTTGTGTCCACTATACCGCCTTGTGGTATTGTATTTAAGCTATCCCTTCAGGGTTATAACGTCTCCCGTTCTTGGGTAGACCGTTTATACTTTCTCCTAGTATTTTAGACTAGCTTTAATATCCTCTCTAATGATGAATTTTTTTGCTCCCTGGTAGTCTTGGTAATTATTCTTGGGAACTCCGTCCCGTTTGTTGAACATTATTATGTTCACGTTAGGCATTTGCCTTACCGTGCTTAGGTTGGGTATCCCTTCCAGCTGTCATGTATTTGCTTGAAGTTTTTGAGACATATCCAATGTCTATACTTACTAGTCTGTGCTCTTTGCACTTCCTAGTCCTCATTCCTTATCTTCAGATGGATTCTCTTAGTTCCCTTATACTTATTACTTAGCTGAGTTCCTTCTCCTTGATCGTCTGAGGCGTCCAGCTATTCTGGTTTGAATTTACTCATGGTCCATAGAACGGAGTTGACTACTTCCCGTGTTTCGTACACTACATGTATACATACGTGGGGTACCTTATTGGTACGTTACCACTTACCCGACTATCTGTTAGGCCCACAAGCTCCTTCGGAGTGCGGTCGTCCCACATCCCGTAATTGGGTACACTCGTAGTGCTCGTCACACGCCTATGTGAAGTATTCTGTTGTCAACTCCCCTTGTATCATTCTATGATACTTACCGTAATTCTGTTGGTTTGTTCTTAAAAATCCGGGGGTTTAAAAAAAAGGGTTTTGGTTTGAAAGGAAAATTTTAGGTTTTATAATAACAGTTTGGTGTTAAAAGTTCTTCATGGCATGGCCATGTCCGAGGTCTTGACCAAGTCCAGCATCTCGCTGACTAGTATGTCCTTTAGTGCAATGGTCAGGCTGTCAGGCCCTCCCAAGGTTTCATTCTTCCAGTTTTTAGAATATGTGATCCTGTAGTCGCTTCATTGCCGTCACGGTACATTACTAAGTACTTGTGGTGTGCTAGGGTTCTTCTACATGTTCCTGTTCCTACTGCACTTGCCGTGGCAAGTGCGTGGTACTGGTGGTTTTGGGTAAACCTATACCGGTCCCGATATGGTTTCCACTCGTATTTTGTAGTCTTGTCGACTCTTTATTTGATCTATTGATTTACGTTGGGATACTCGACCTTTTAAGCAACTTCTTAGTGATCTTGATGTGACTGTCATTGATCGGGATACTTCTCCAATTGTTGGAGATCATTATTTATTTGTTCTGTGTTTTCCTTGTTGTTCGTTCCCACACATTTACTGTGGTTACTGAGCCTTAGCTTGTTTAGGCACTACTCTTGTAGTCCTGTCAGATTATATCTCGTGAATGTTCTTGTAGCTGTCTGAGCTATGTTGGCCAGGTATTGTAACCTTTTAGGTGTTGTAGTATTGGAGTTAACCATTCCCGACTATGTCCTTAGTCTGCTAGCATACCGTTGGTGTTGTTATTTAGCTATTACTGTCCCGTAGACTTGTGTCTCGGGGTTCGTTCTGCTCTGTTGCATGCTTAGTGCTTCTTTTCCTGCTGCTGGTTGATAAGCCAGGTTTCATGACTGCTAAGCACATTGCTCCATGCTGTTGTAAGTTGCAGCCTCCTTATGGTTGGAGTGCTCATTCTACCGCTACTAAGTGCGGTCATTGTTGTTCAACCGGGAACCATCTCTGGGACTTCCGATTCTAGGAATCTACTATATGTTAGGTTCTTTCCTCTTATAGGCTTATCTCACTACTGCCAGATTGGGTTTTCCCGAGTATGAGAGGACTTTCCTTCTCTCTGGCGTTCTTTCCCAAGTTATACAATGGGGATGCGGTGGGTGGGTCTGATGTTGCAGGTATCTGGTACACACCGGTAGTTCCTAATTAGTGTATCTCTAACGCTATCACTCAGCCCTTAGCCCTAAGCTTCTAATTCCTAACTCAGTATTTCCTAAACTCAGTATTTCCAGTCATCAGAGCGATACTTCGCTCTGATACCACTTTTTGTAACACCCCTACCGCTAATACCGTTATTACCGTCTAATCTCCTCATACTTCCATACTCACGCAGCGATACATACTTACACAACGGTGGGTGATACAATGTCATTTGCCACCCACGTGACTAACAAGGCCTACTACTACTTACAGCATCGGTCTGATGGACCGAAATACCCGAGTGCTACACAATTACAATCCATACTCCAATTACCAACCAAGTACTATAATTCTCCATTCAATACAATACTCCATAATTACAATACAACATACCGAGTTGACTAAGATCCAAATCCAAATACAAATACAACAATTCTCTCAAGTTTATACATACTCATTAAGAGTCTAGCATCTACCCATTTCTCACAAACTACATACTTTGCAAATGCATGATGGTGTACCCCTTGGTACACCGACACTTCAAGGCTACAAGCCTTATACAATTCTTTACTATCTACCATTCATTCCTAGCGATCTAAGCATAGCTGCCGGTCTCTTACTGTGACTATAACCGCTTCGGGTACCTGTACAATAAAAACAGTGCCCCTAGGGGCTCAGCTTACGCTGCATATGAAATCCGCATACTCCGCGTACTAGCGAGGGTAAACCGACCACTTGGTCGAATACATGCAGTCCATTTTACTCATACATACATACATGCTTCATTCATAGTACTACAATACATCACAACGAGTACATACATACATTTCAATACATACAAGAATGACATTACAAGTCAACCATACACACTTACATTTACGGAATACGCTTCTACAATACATACACAACACCTGTTAGCTTCTTTTACCCACCCGGGTTAATCGGGTGGACATTACTCTTTTACTCAGGGCCAATGACTTACACTAGCCAAGACCGTTACTCATACAATACTTTACTTACTTGCTTACTTACTCAAGTTAAGTCATGGTGACCTCCGGGCACGGACTACACCGTCCCACCACCGGGCTTTACCTGTGGTTCACCAATCTAGGACTACCCATTTAAGGGATTTGGTCCATAGAAAGGATTCAGGCCAGGAATCGGATCCAACCTCTTGTGTCTCATCATCCTCACGCATGGCCAAAACTATATCGGACTTCTACTCTTTTCAATTTATTCAATACTCAAGTTAGGAGTTAGATTGTTAGGAATTAGTAGAAGTCATCACATCCCTACCATGGAATAACACATTACACAATACACAACAAGATACACATACACTTTATCCTCATCCATTCATATCATGAATTATACAAACAAAATGTTCAAGGCAATATAACAAGAACAACATAAACAAGCACAAGTAAGTGCATAAAAGTCCGATTCGTGTATTTAGCTTCTTTAGGTGATCAAATAAGCACACAAATCGGGGTAACCAGGTTAGGATACAGAGCATGAGGAAATCATACCTTTCACCGGGATTTCCTTTACCGGGTGTTCCCTTGTTCCTTGGTTCACACTTGTTCCTCAAGTATTACTCTCGAACCAGTGAATACATGCCAAATGGTTCTATTAATACTAAGCATTATGCTATATACATAATTGCTACTCCCGTACTTACCCCGTTATCCCGTTATTTCGGTTTAACTTAATGTTCTTATACTCACAACTTTCGTAATCACTTCTCAAACTTGTTTACACTTCTTAGGGCCTTTAAAGGTCACCAAACAAGGCCTTAGCAACTTCTAAAATCACTACCAATCAATCTCCCATGTTTTAAACCCTAAAAATCACTTTCGGCAACAATTTGGGGGTGGTCCGGGACTTGGTCCGGACCCAAGGTCCCGGACCATTCATAGAAGTTACTCTCGGCTGATTTTAACTATTGGTCCGGGACTTGGTCCTGGACCTAGGTCCCGGACCACCTACAGGTTTTACTCTCGAAGTGTTTTTCAGTGCAGTCCGGGACTTGGTACATATCCTAGGTCCCGAACCCTGCTAAAAACAACTACTAGGTTGATTTTTCAACCCCAAATCAACCCTTAATCCACCTCCAATCATTCCATAATCTTTCCACATGTTTTATACATGTTTAAACACTCACTAAAACTCCTTAAATCCATGGTCCAATCCTTACTCAACTTCTTGCTCAATTTCTACAAATTTCCATTCTCATTTTCACACTTTACACACTTGTGCATTCCTACACTTCTCTTTGCATTTTGCACTTGTCCTAATTCCATTTTACCATTCCAATTCATTTCCAAGCAAATGCACTAACAATACACAAGTTCAACCCTCATTTTCCTAAGTCTTGTACACTAGTTCCTCCTAGTTTCTCCATTGCATTTTAACACTTCTTGCTACAGATTTTACCCCCTTATATTCTCATACTACAACTACCATCCCATGGTTACTAAGCACCTCTACTCAACCCAATACACACCTTGGTTCTCCCATTCACCAAGTCATCCATAAATGCACATTTCCTACTAAAATTCTGCCATAGTCTACCTACAATTCTCACTTATCCACATACACCCATTCTCACCAAAATCATTCCTAAACTAGCCACAACCATATAAGGGTCCTACCAGCAATCAAAACAATATCAATTCATCAATACTCCCTCATACTACAATACCAATACACATACACAATTTACTTGGCTCCAAGGCCTTCAATTCAAATATCAATTCACAAATACTTTCAAACTTCCATCAACTACAATACTAGTACAATATTTTGAGTTCATTCATTACTTTACCCATTCCCATCATTCTAATGCATTAAAACTTAGCATTAAGAAGGAGCTCTTACCTTAAGCTTATAATTCCTTCTTTCTTTTCCAATTCTCCTTCTTCTCTCTTTCTTGCACAAATCGGTCATATGGGGAATGGAGTTGCCAAACTCCATCCCAACACCCAAAATACACAAAAAGGATATAATTAAACTTCTAACCCATTAGAATAACACTAATCCAATGAAAGGTTTAAATTACCATAAGTTAGGATTTACCTTTAGGAATTTCCAAGAGGGGTTTTAGCATTGGTTCAAGAAGGTGATCCCACCACCATTGCAAGGTTGGAATTATGCTCAAAAGAGAGAGAAAAATAGAGCATTACAAATGGGGAAAATCGGCTACAAGAAGGTTAGAGGAAACTTGAGTTTTTCATGTAAATTTTTACCTTAATGGAGAGAGGAGACTCCAAGCTACACATTGATTCCATTTTCTCTTCAAATGGGAAAAACCCATGGAGATGAACTTCATCATTTTTGGATTTTGAAAAGAGATAATGGTAGAGGTTGATGAGAGGAGCAAGAATATGTACTTATTTTTGCATTTGGAGTTCAAATGAGACTAGAGCATGCAAGAGAAGAGGAGAATCCATTGTTGCTTCGTTTGGGAGCTTCAAAATTGCCAGAACAAGGGGGAGAAGGAGAGAGAAATCAGCTGGGAGAAAAGAAATGGGAGAGAGAAGTGAGAAATGAGAGGTGAGAGAAAAGGTGGGTGTCTTTTCACTTTTTCTCTTTTTACTTTTTGACTTCTTTATTTGTTAGCTAGTTATGTGTGTGAGTGAGGGAGTTATTTAGACCTTAAAAACCGCCCCACACATTACTACTAGTTGGAGGGTTTTTCATCTTTTACAGAAAACGCTCGTTAATTTCCCCGATTTTGGTACTATTCACTAACCGGGCCCGTTTTCCGGAATTTTCTTGTTTATTCAATTTTATTGGTTATTAAGCTTCCATAAGTGCTTAGTTATAGTTATTTAATGAAATTAAATTTTTACGGGTTCGTTTGACAACTCAAAGTCACGTTTTCGGGTTTTCTCGAAAAATGTGCGCTAAAGCTCTATTAGCGTTTTAATGCATTATTTGGATCCGTTTTCTTCGGGAATCCTTCCCGTACAGTAATTAGGCATGAAAAATCCTTAGGAATCAACATAATACTCTAACCGAGGTCTCGTACCTCCTATGGTTATTTAACGCTTATTTAGCGTTTTTCACTTTTTAAGTGTTTCTAACTTTCTTTTAGATTTATTTTTCCTTACCAATATTACTTAGGCACTATTAGACCCTTAAATACATATTAGAATAATTGTAATCACTATATTTATGTTCAGGGTATTTCATTAATAGTGAACTTATATAGTTTGATCTTTTGATAGGTAAAAGCTAACTTTGAGCACACTTTTGGACCATTTTAGAGCTAGTGGCATGCATCAACATATTCCCCATCCTTCAAGCTTTCTAACACCACAAAGGGGGAGCAATTCCGAGCCATAACGAAGATTCTAGGCCCCGTACAAGTTAGAGAAATATGTTTCTTCTGTGTGGGTCAGTCGAAAGCTCCTAGAGCAGAAATTCGTCTCTGCATTGGACCGACCCACACTGGGTCGGTCAAAACTTAAAAAGGTCACGTGCCCCGCTCCAGAAGGCCGACCGACCCAGGAGACCGACCCACTATGGGTCGGTCAGATGCGAAATTTTCTTTAAAACTGCCAGATTTGAGGCTGAAAAGAACACTTTCACTTTTACACACTTACAGACTGAAACCAAGAGTGAGACAGAGACGAATTTGAGGGAAACAAGAAGAAGAAGAAGTGCAAGAAGAAGAGAAGGAAGAAGAGGAAGAAAGCTCACCTTCTCCAAGCTCAACCACCTTCAACAATGGCTTTTTCTCCCTCCCTCTCTCTTTCTCTCTCTCTTTTATGTATCTCAATGTTTGAGTAGTTCTATTTAGCACTTTAGGATGGGGATTTGAACTTGAATCCCCCAACTAGCTTGTAAACCCTTACTTCATTAATTATGATTGTTTTCTCTCTCTCTTGTTCATTTAATGTTATAACTTGATCATTTATGGCATTTATGGTGATTCCCAACAACATAAGACTTTGAGTTGGGGGTTGTGACCTAAAGGAGAGAGAAACCCTAGATTGTGCTAGCATGATTAGTTGGTGAGATTTGGGGATATTTGTAACACCCTGGATTTTGCCTTAAAACATAGGAAATAAAATAACAAAGCTAACGGTGAAAACGGCTTCGAAAACGGACTCCAAACGAGCCCTAAAGGTGCAAAAAAGCCTGGTCTGAACTTGTGTCCGGACATGGGAAGTTCGGACACAAGCCGAGATAGTTAAACTGTGAAAATCCATCCGTCCGAACTTGTGTCCGGACATTGATGTTCAGACACAAGTCGAGAGTTAAAAGGTCTGAAAACCAAAGGCGTCCGAACTTGTGTCCGGACTTGGAAGTTCGGACACAAGTGAGTTTAAAAAGTCCGAGAAATTTAACGTGGCGTGTCCGAACATCAATGTTCGGACCAAAGTTCGGACACACCAAAACAGAGAGCTTCTAAAACATTCGGGGCCTGTCCGGACGGACGTTCGGACAGGTCCTGATGAGCATTTTTCCCAGCGAAAACAGAACCAAATTAACATAAAAAATAACCAAAACAACTCAGCAATCAAAGAAGAATCATTCCAATAACTTAGTACCTCAAATGATAACGAAAATACCATCGAAATATCTCCTATACAGAAAGAAAATCTCCATCATAAACAAGACTCCTTAGAGAACAAAACCAATAAAACACTTCAACTTATTAGCAGCGGAATAGCAAAATCCAAAAGGCGTTACCACCACACTCTAACAAAGAGTGCTCAGGCTTTAAACTACTAACCAAACCCAAAACGTTTCCAAAACTGGTAAAACATCACAATTCCAAAACATAACTCAACTTGTTCCAAACGTAGTAATTGTCCAATCATCCTAAGCTATGTGACAGCGTGTCCCAATCCCCAAATCAGCCATGAGTACCTGCGATCATAAAACAACAATAGGAAACGCGAAGGGATCGCGCAAATCAGCAAAACTGAGTAAACATTGCCTCAACCTGTAAAATATATTTGGAAACCCATTTGCAATTGTAAAACCATACTTGCACAGAAACGTAAACCACAACACCAATTCCAAATATCAATCACAAAACATTTCGGGGGAGAACTTTCCAAGAATCAAATCAATGGCTTACACGGACGACCCCCAAATCGGGTCGCAACAATTAGAATCCCACCTCACTCTATGTCCTTAAGTGTGCACACCCCCCAGAAGGTAACTTATGACCCAAAGGAGTAGATCATTAGAGCTTAACTGCAAGTAATGTCTGCAGGCAAAATAATAAGAATATCCACGGGGTACATAGTACCAATAATTACACGGAGCGCCAATAAGGCACCAACAATATACACGGAGTACCAAGAGGTACCAACAATCCAATAATCAATTCAAAGAAAGTCTCCCAAAACATTGATTTAAACCCTTTGCAAAACAGCTCACCAGAATACACAGGGGAAAACAATTCCCAAACCTTCACAACATCAAAACCACATCCAAACCAATCCATTGTTAATTCGCAAAAACACAGAGGTAGAGAATGTTGAGCACAACATTTACCTGGATACGCTCACCGCCACAGAATTACTCAGCTAGATCAGCAGTAGCGTCCGTCAGGGAAGTCGGAGTCTAGAATACAAGTAGAACACAATCAGATACTACCCAGAGACTAGCGAATTAATCAGCTAACCTTACCAACGGATACCCCTTACCCTTCTATCAATACCGGCACCAGAGAAGCGGCCTAACGACGATGGAGAATAAGAGCGTGAATTTGAGAAGGGTTGGGAGCTTAAAGAAAGAGAGAAGAGTGGAGGCAGTAGGTTGAAGATGGAGGCGATCGTGATAGCGATTGTGGTATTAAATAGAAGCAATATGGAAATAATTAAAGAATTAGTCTTTAACTAATAAATGTATTTAGTTTAGTGAGAGGAGAATTTATAAGTAATGTTGTAAAATAACTTGAAATGAGTTTATAAATAAGATTTCAATTTAAAGGTAAATGAATAACGTTAAAATCATGGAAGGATCTAGATTCAAAATTTAGAGAGATAAATAAATACTATTTGGCTAAAGTAAAAAAAACAAAATAGAAGAAGGGCTAACTGATCGTTAGTGAAGGATGAGGAGAATTATCTAAATATTTAGATAAAAGGAATAAATACATAATAGCTGAATAAATGAGTTAGGAAGAGGAAAATATTTTAGAGAGAAGTAAAATCAAATTTGTATTCTTGAACATAATAAAGTTATCTGAAATGAACGTAATTATACCTATGTATATTGCTTCTCTGGGCCTTTATTAATCTTACCAATAACATCTTGACTATATGCTAATTTAATCCTACGCCAAAATTCACGGGTATTTCATCTCATCCCCCTTAAAAGAAAGCTTCGCCCTCGAAGCTAAGCCTAGATGATATCCCAACCAAAAGACTGATTCTGAAAGTTGAATCCGACTGAACTTGACATAAGTCTTAAACGGTTACCTGCTCGAAAAGCTGAGGGTATTTCTTCTTCATTTCCTCTTCGACCTCCCACGTCGCCTCCTCAGTCCCATGATTCGACCACAACACCTTGACCATCCGGGTGGACTTCGATCGGGTTTCTCTAGTCTTGGTGTCCAATACTTTAATGGGGTACTCCTCATATGATAGGTTCTGCTCCAATTCCAGCACCTCAGGCTGTAGAACGTGGGACGGGTCGGGGACGTAACGCTTCAGCTGAGAGACGTGAAAAACATTATGGACTCTCTCCATTTCACCAGGTAGTGCTAATCTGTAAGCTACCTCTCCAATTCTCTCCAGGACCTCGTAAGGACCCACGAATTTGGGGCTTAATTTCCCCTTCTTCCTAAATCTGGTTACCCCTCTCACAGGAGACACCTTCAGGAAGACTCTATCACCAACTTCGAATTCAATCGGTCTCCTCTTTAAGTCGGCATAGGACTTCTGCCTGTCCTGGGCTGCTTTCATTCGGCTCTGGATGATTCGGACCTGCTCCATCGTCTCCTCTATCAGCTGGGGTCCCAAAATCACTGTCTCACTGATGTCGCTCCAGCATAAAGGGGTTCTGCATTTCCTCCCATACAAGGCTTCATAGGGAGCCATCTTAATACTAGAGTGGTAACTGTTATTATACGAGAACTCCACCAGGTGAAGTCTATCTGCCCAAGTCCCCTGAAAGTCCATGACACATGCTCGAAGCATGTCCTCCAAGGTCTGGATAGTCCTCTCCGTCTGACCATCTGTCGCCGGGTGGAAAGTGTGCTCAATTTCAATTTAGTACCCATAGCTTCCTGAAACTGCTGCCAGAAATGTGCTAAGAATCTCGAGTCCCGATCAGATACTATCGTCTGAGGCACGCCATGGTATCTGACCACATTCTTAATGTATGCATCCACTACTGACTCATAGACCAAGTGCTCTTCATAGGTATGAATCGAGCGGGTGAGTCGATCCACGATCACCCATATCTGATTGACTCCACCCTTCGCCGGCGGTAGCCCAACTACAAAATCCATAGAAATAGAGTCCCACTTCCATTTGGGTACTTCCAAGGGCTGCAACAATCCTCCCATCCTCTTATGCTCGAACTTCACCTTCTGACAGGTGAGGCATCTAGACACGAACTCTGCTACCTCCCGCTTCATCTTTGGCCACCAGAACAGCTTCTTCAGATCCTTGTACAATTTATCTCCGCCTGGGTGGACTGAATAGGGGTATTATGAGCCTCCTTCATCAGTCTCTCCTTCACATCTGTACAACCTTGAGGGACGCACCAACGGCCTCTAAATCTCAGACTGCCATCAGCGTGGATTTCAAATCCTTCTGCATTCCCTTCCTTTAACTTCTCTCTGATTCGTTCCAATTTAACATCATCCGGCTATCCCTTGAGTATCTCCCCATAGATGTCGGAAGAGGCACTCATATGGTACAGCTTCACCTCGTGCTCTACTCCCCCAGACTCCATCACCTCCAAATTCAGCCTCTGAAATTCCCGAGCTAGCTCATCAGGGAGGACCCACATAGAATTCACTGAATGACTCCTCTTTCTGCTTAACGCATCAGCTACCAAGTTGGACTTCCCTTCATGATACAGAATCTCCAAATCATAGTCCTTAATCAGCTCTAGCCATCGCCTCTGCCTCATATTCAAATCCTTTTGGGTGAAAATATACTTGAGGCTTTTGTGGTCGGTGAAGATCTTGCACGAGACACCATAGAGGTAGTGTCTCCAGATCTTGAGCGCAAAAACCACGGCTGCTAACTCCAAGTCATGCGTCGGATATCTGGTCTCATACTCTTTCAACTGCCTCGACGCGTAAGCTATGACCTTCCCGTGCTGCATCATGACGCACCCTAAGCCATATTTGGAAGCATCGCTGAAAACTTCAAACCCATCTGTCCATGAGGGCAAGGTCAGGACTGAAGCTGTGGTCAGTCTCTCTTTCAGCGTCTGGAACGCCTTCTCACAGTCGCTGTCCCACTGGAACTTGATCACTTTCTTTATAAGGTTGGTGAGAGGTCTCGCTATCTTCGAAAAGTCCTTCACGAAACGTCTGTAATACCCTGCCAAGCCCAGAAAGCTTCGCACTTCAGTCAGGTGACTGGGCCTTGGCCATTCTTTTACGGCCTGAATCTTCAATGGATCTACTGAGATGCCTTCACTAGTGATAACGTGGCCCAAAAATGCCACTCGGTCTAACTAGAAGTCACACTTGGACAACTTCGTGTAAAGCTGCTGCTCTCTCAGTGTCTGCAATACTAGCCTCAAATGCTCCTCATGCTCCCGTCTTTCTTCTTCACAAACAAGACCGGGGCTCCCCAAGGCGATACACTCGGGCGAATGTATCCTTTATCCAAAAGATCCTCCAACTGGGTCTTCAATTCTTTCAACTCTGAGGGTGCCATCCGGTAAGGAGCCTTCGAAATCGGTGCTGAGCCTGGCACAAGGTCGATGCTGAATTCCACTTCTCGGTCTGGCGGCATACCCGGAATCTCGTCTGGGAACACGTCTGGAAATTCGCTTACTACTCGGATCTCCTTCTTTTCGTCTGGCTCCTGGCTCAGGTCTTGGACATAGCAAAGGTATGCTTGCTGTCCCTTCTTTACTTTGGAGAGAATTGTCATTGCTGATACGAGCTTCACTCCGGGCTTCTCCTCCACATTGCTGTACGAGACTCTCCTTCCCGACGGGCCTCTGAGAATGATTTTCTGCTCGCTGCAGTCTATCCTTCCCTTGTATTTGCTCAGCCAGTCCATCCCCAGGATTATGTCAAAGTCGGTCAGGGCGAACTGGATCAAGTCTATTACAAACTGCTCCCCCTTGATATCTATGCTTACGTCTTTCATTACATTCTTACAAGTAATCACCCGTCCCGATGGTATAGATACAGCTACAGGAGAAGTCTCACAGATCTCTATCCCCAATTTCCCAACTAGGCTATCAGATATAAAGGAAAAAGTAGCCCCCGTATCAAAAAGAATGCGTGCAGGAGTACCAAGAACAGTAAAGGTACCTGCCAACACGTCTGCCTCGGCCTCGGCTTCTGCCCGACTCATCACATTGATCTTCCCTGGAGCCCGCTGCTGGTTGCTTCGGTACTCCCCTTGGCCTTTATTGCCGCCCTCTCCAATACTACACTAAGGAGCGTCCCCGCGCTGACTCTGATTCGGGCCTCTGCCCTGCTGGTCGGTCTGCCTGGATGAGCGGTCGCCACTATAGCCTCTCTGCTGACTACCTCCCTGGGGACTCTGAAAGCACTCGAATAATCGGTGTCCCCGCCTTCCACAACGAAAACAGGTGACTGAGTTCCCCTCACAATCTTTCCCTGGGTGATCCTTGTTGCACCTTTTGCAGTAGAAGTGTCTCTCCTGCCTGTACTCCCCTCTCTGAGTCTGGTGCTGGGGCTGGTCACCTCGCCTCTGATCACCCCTCTGATCTCCCCCATGTCTCGGCCTCCCGTCTCTGCGGTCCGAGTGAGGCTTCCATCTATTCTCCTGCTGATGATGTCTGTGGGACTGATCCTCTCGTCCCCTCCCTCCATCTTCCTCTTATTACCAGCCAGGACCTCCTTCCTCTTCTGCTGCACCCTGTACAGGTTAGCAGCTTTCCCGTACGCATCTTGGAGCGTCGGGATAGTCAGTACACTGAGGGCCTCCTGCAGACTCCAGTTTAGTCCACCCACAAACCTCTGCACCTTTGACGCCTCGTCGGGGACCATCGTAGGCGCGAACCTGGCCAGCTCCAGGAACTTCGAATGGTACTCCTTGACACTCAAAGATAGCTGCTTGAGTTCTGAGAACTCCAAATACTTCTGCATCCTGACATGCTCGGGGTAGAAGCGCCTCCTCATGGCCTCCTTCAGGCCATCCCAGCCGAAATCAGGTCCAGCTAGTAGCACATCTCTGTTGGCGGACCACCAGATGTCTGCCTCACTCTTGAAATAGTAAACTGCTGCGTTTACCCTTCGGTCAGCTGGGCAATTGACTGCCTCAAAGATCTTGTCAAATTCCCTTATCCAGTCCTCAAGTAGCACCGGGTCCTCCTCTCCCTTGAAGGATGTGGGCTTCAGATGGGCAATTCTCTTAGTGTAGTCCTCCGGCACATTATCCCTCTGAGCCTGTCTCTGGACTATCTGTCCCAGGTTGAGAGCCAACTCCTGCAACTGCCTCATGGGGTCGTTGGCGGCCATCTGAGCTCGGCGACTCCTACTTCTGGTGTGGTATGGAAAACTCAGTCTGTCAGCCAGTCCTGCACTCCCTAGAGCTCTAAGCGAACTCCTGATTACATATACTAAGCAAGGTAAGCAGCATTCACCCATATCCCCATATATTAAGTCCCTACCCCATATTAGGAGCTAGCACATCTGATAGCTCCAATACCAGTACGCAATAATCAATCAGTTATACTAACATCATCACAATCATTGTAACACACAAACGGAGAATGAACTTCAATATCCATACAGTGTAACATCACATACACAGTATCGCAGGTACTACAATTCCCCAAACGGCTTACCCCACATTTTAGTTCCCTTTTTAATCCAAATTTTATCTTAATTACCAAACATAGCTCTGATACCACCTTGTAACACCCTGGATTTTGCCTTAAAACATAGGAAATAAAATAACAAAGCTAACGGTGAAAACGGCTTCGAAAACGGACTCCAAACGAGCCCTAAAGGTGCAAAACAAGCCTGGTCCGAACTTGTGTCCGGACATGGGAAGTTCGGACACAAGCCGAGATAGTTAAATGTGAAAATCCATCCGTCCGAACTTGTATCCGGACATTGATGTTCGGACACAAGTCGAGCGTTAAAAGGTCTGAAAACCAAAGGCGTCCGAACTTGTGTCCGGGCTTGGAAGTTCGGACACAAGTGAGTTTAAAAAGTCCGAGAAATTTAACGTGGCGTGTCCGAACATCAATGTTCGGACCAAAGTTCGGACACACCAAAACAGAGAGCTTCTAAAACATTCGGGGCCTGTCCGAACATGGATGTCCGGACGGACATTCGGACAGGTCCTGATGAGCATTTTTCCCAGCGAAAACAGAACCAAATTAACATAAAAAAACTCAGCAATCAAAGAAGAATCATTCCAATAACTTAGTACCTCAAATGATAATGAAAATACCATCGAAATATCTCCTATACAGAAAGCAAATCTCCATCATAAACAAGACTCCTTAGAGAACAAAACCAATAAAACACTTCAACTTATTAGCAGCGGAATAGCAAAATCCAAAAGGCGTTACCACCACACTCTAACAAAGAGTGCTCAGGCTTTAAACTACTAACCAAACCCAAAACGTTTCCAAAACTGGTAAAACATCACAATTCCAAAACATAACTCAACTTGTTCCAAACGTAGTAATTGTCCAATCATCCTAAGCTATGTGACAGCGTGTCCCAATCCCCAAATCAGCCATGAGTACCTGCGATCATAAAACAATAGGAAACGCGAAGGGATCGCGCAAATCAGCAAAACTGAGTAAACATTGCCTCAACCTGTAAAATATATTTGGAAACCCATTTGCAATTGTAAAACCATACTTGCACAGAAACGTAAACCACAACACCAATTCCAAATATCAATCACAAAACATTTCGGGGGAGAACTTTCCAAGAATCAAATCAATGGCTTACACGGACGACCCCCAAATCGGGTCGCAACAATTAGAATCCCACCTCACTCTATGTCCTTAAGTGTGCACACCCCCCAGAAGGTAACTTATGACCCAAAGGAGTAGATCATTAGAGCTTAACTGCAAGTAATGTCTGCAGGCAAAATAATAAGAATATCCACGGGGTACATAGTACCAATAATTACACGGAGCGCCAATAAGGCACCAACAATATACACGGAGTACCAAGAGGTACCAACAATCCAATAATCAATTCAAAGAAAGTCTCCCAAAACATTGATTTAAACCCTTTGCAAAACAGCTCACCAGAATACACAGGGGAAAACAATTCCCAAACTTCACAACATCAAAACCACATCCAAACCAATCCATTGTTAATTCGCAAAAACACAGAGGTAGAGAATGTTGAGCACAACATTTACCTGGATACGCTCACCGCCAGAATTCTCAGCAGATCAGCAGTAGCGTCCGTCAGGGAAGTCGGAGTCTAGAATACAAGTAGAACACAATCAGATACTACCAGAGACTAGAATTAATCAGCTAACCTTACCAACGGATACCCCTTACCCTTCTATCAATACCGGCACCAGAGAAGCGGCCTAACGACGATGGAGAATAAGAGCGTGAATTTGAGAAGGGTTGGGAGCTTAAAGAAAGAGAGAAGAGTGGAGGCAGTAGGTTGAAGATGGAGGCGATCGTGATAGCGATTGTGGTATTAAATAGAAGCAATATGGAAATAATTAAAGAATTAGTCTTTAACTAATAAATGTATTTAGTTTAGTGAGAGGAGAATTTATAAGTAATGTTGTAAAATAACTTGAAATGAGTTTATAAATAAGATTTCAATTTAAAGGTAAATGAATAACGTTAAAATCATGGAAGGATCTAGATTCAAAATTTAGAGAGATAAATAAATACTATTTGGCTAAAGTAAAAAAAAACAAAATAGAAGAAGGGCTAACTGATCGTTAGTGAAGGATGAGGAGAATTATCTAAATATTTAGATAAAAGGAATAAATACATAATAGCTGAATAAATGAGTTAGGAAGAGGAAAATATTTTAGAGAGAAGTAAAATCAAATTTGTATTCTTGAACATAATAAAGTTATCTCAAATGAACGTAATTATACCTATGTATATTGCTTCTCTGGGCCTTTATTAATCTTACCAATAACATCCTTGACTATATGCTAATTTAATCCTACGCCAAAATTCACGGGTATTTCAATATTGATATGGACTTGTAATTAATGTTATCTATTGATTTGAACTCTTCTTGATTCGAGAGTTGTAATTATCTAGGTAAGAGTTAACTCTTCCATGACTTGGAAGGTCATTACAATAGTCCAAATAGACAATTTGAGTGAAATGGGTTTATAAGTGAAGTTGGGGTGAATTTAGCTGATAATAACCATCCTAGGGTGCTTTCCACCAAATCCTTTAGCAACTAATTTTAGTTTCCCTATTTAGTTTGCAATTTCTGTTGAACCAAACCATTAAGCTTGCCATTGGCTAAGCCCCCCTTTTTAATTATTGTTTCATTACCAAATACCGAAGCTAGGGAGGTAGATAGTCAATTTCCAAGTGGAACGACACTCTTTACTACTACTTTGAATGGGTCCACTAGCCCATATTTTGTGATATTGAAATACACATAGTTTTCCTAACAAGTTTTTGGCGCCGCTGCCAGGGAAATTGATAGTCTCTATCATTTTCCCTAGTTCCAGTATTTCTGGTTTTATTTATTTTAGTTTCCTTTAGTTCTTGTTTATTTTTCCTAATTCTAATATTTAGTATTTCTTGTGGTGAGCTTATTCATGAACTTTCTGCTCTTCTTTTGTATGCCAAGTGCCTGGTCTAGCGACTCATTTCTTGCTAGCCCGAGGTCCAAGCTCGAATGATCTCTAAGAAGAATCAGAAGGAATTTGAACAATCGCACCATGGCCGGTAATCACATTGAGCCAAAAATTAAGGACAATGGTCATGGGAATGAACAACCACAAGTCTAACACCGACCTCTCAAAGACTACCACCGACCGAACACCCAAAGGAAGAGCTTCAGCAATAGTTCTTCCCACCTTGACGCAAGCTGAAGGGGCTCAATGGGCTTTCAAAACTCACTTGATCACCGCCATCCAGGACCAAGGAAAATTCAGTGGGGCGAATCCGGATGATGCTCCCAACCACTTGACCCTCTTCTTGGATTTTTGCAGCTTCTTCGGTATAACGGGCAATCTAAACGTGAGGATCCGGCTACAACTCTTTCCCCACTCATTGTCCGACTCGGCTTTGAGGTGGTACCGTAGCCTCCCATCAAATTCTATCCACACATGGGAGCAAATGGGTAGCAAATTTCTTGCCAAGTACTTCCCCACAAGTAGGACAAGGCAATTAATTGGTGAAATCAACACATTCTACCAAGAGCCGGGTGAGACTTTGTACGATGCTTGGGACCGGTTCCAGGAGCTGCTCATGAATGGCTCCCATCATGGTCTAGATGACCAATCCTTGTGTCTCTCGTTCTTCAATGGGCTGGACAACTCCAACCGTCTTCTTGTTAATTCCTCCGCGGGAGGGAGCTTCATGACAAAGTCTCCCGAGGAAGGAATAGAACTCCTAGAGACAATGACTAATGACACAAGACAATGGTTTAGTGCCATGGGAAGAGTACCAAGAGCAGCTGGCCTCCTCAATGTGCAACCCACCGATCATCTCTCAGCTCAAATCTCAACTTTCACAAAGATGGTAGAGAAGCTAGCAACCGCTCAAACCAAAATTGTCAAGTCCATAGCTTCTTCATCTTCCGGTCAATCCTCGGAGGGATGTGCCATTTGTGCGGGTCCCCACGACACTCGATGTTGTGAAGGGGAGATGAACATGAACCAACAAGGGGATGTGAACTTCATAGGCAACCGAGCATACAACAACAACAATGCGCCATGAAGGAACCATTCGAATTTTTCATGGAGAAATGACCAAGGCCAAGGATAACCTAACAAAAACAAAAACCAACTCTCAAAGGTATAGACCTCAAGCCCAAAACTAACCATTAAATTTTCAATCCGGTTATAGACCGCAAGGGACCCCTCCTGGCTTACAACAACAACAACAACTACAACAAGATTCCCCCTCTTCTTCTTCAAGTGGGATTTCTAGGTTAGAGAACCTCATGGAGGATTTCATTATCACTGCCAAGACTATATTCTCAGAGCAAGAAGCTTTCAATACTAATCAAATTACATTAATAAAAACATTGAAACTTAACTTGGGAAAATATATCAACAGCTCGTTCAAAGGCCTCTAGGCACATTCCCAAGCCAAACCAAGCCTAATCTGAAAGAGCAACTCAATGCTATTTTCATGAGAGAAGATGTTGAAGAAGATATGAGCAAGATAAATGTGATTGAGACTTCGAAAATTCACCCTCTTCATTAAGGATGGGCTATGTCTATTTAAGCATCAAAAAGAAAGATATCCCAACTTGAATCTTCTTCGAGAATTCATGATCATGAACTTCAAGATGAGAGGGAGCACTTGGGGATACTTGTTACAAACTATGCAAGAGCAAAAGCCAAGTTGGAGAATGATGGGGAAGGAATAAAAGTTGTTACCTTGAGGAGTCGTAAAAAGACGAAAGGGTTCCAAACCCCATCTTCTCAGGTGAATCCAAAGAAGATGACAGAGAAAAGGCTAAGTTTCCACTAAAGAAAGCCTCTCAAAACACTCCTACAAACCAAGCCACTCCAAAACCTTCTCCTTATGAACCACCCTTGCCTTTCCCAAACCGAGTGAAGAAACAGAGTTTTGATGTAGAATATGGAAAGTTTCTAGCATTGTTGAATCAATTGAGAGTCAACATCCCGTTTGTGGACCTTCGCCAAGATGCCTAACTGTGCCAAAATTTCTCAAACAAGGCAAAATTGGTGGAAGCCAGAACTATCCAACTAAATGAAACGTGCTCAGCTATCCTTCATCAACCTTTGCCCTCAAAGTGTAGTGACCCTGGCAGTTTCACCATCCCGACCATGATTGGTAACACCTTGTTCCAATACTCCCTATGCAACTTAGGTGCTTCCAAAAACTTGATGCCTCTCTCTACCTTTAAGAGGCTAGGAATCGGTGAAATGAAGGAGACCAAGATGGTCCTTCAGCTTGCAGATGGGTCAACAGCCCACCCAAGTGGAGTGATAGAGGATGTTATCATCAAAGTGGAGCACTTATTCTTCCCATACGATTTTGTCATTTTAGACATAGAAGAAAACTCCACTACACCTCTCATCCTTGGTCAACCTTTCCTTGCCATCGTTGATGCTCAAATTGCTATGGCGAGAAAGACCATCACCTTGCAAGCATATGATGAGAAGTTCGTCTTCAGAGCGGGAAGGTCCCCAAATAACAAGACGACAATGGTCAATGGTGTAGAAAAGAAGACCCAGCCACACTCATCTTCTTCACTTCTCTTCATCACTCTACCTGAAGAGATGACCATAAAGGATGGACCACCAATAATCCTTGAGGAAGACAAAGAGAGAGCCGGGAAGGAAAAAGGTAAACAGGCATCAAAGTGGTTACCCATAAATGTCTTCGATTCATGCTTTGGATACCATTCTCACAACCAACAAGATCCCTAGGTTTGATATGACCCTCACTATGGTCCAGCCAAAGACTGTAAAAAGACGGGCAGCTTTCCGGGAGGCAACCCGGACTACTCTCATGCTATTGTTATTATGTTTGCTTTGTTTATTGATTTAGCTTTGTTTTGGTAGTTTAGCTTTGGTTGATTGGTTTGCTTGTTTCGTGCTATCACTATTGTGTGTTTTCTGCCTGTTTTTGTGTGTTTAATCTAGTTGTGGATGAAAATAAGTGTTTTGGGCAAGGAAACACCCATTTTGAGGAGCCTCTGTCTAAGACTGACCCTAGGACCGATCCTAGGTGGGTCGGTCGGCTCTAGATTTGTGATGAAATTGGTCTCTACAACGGACCGACCCACTGACCGACCCTGGGGTGGGTCGGTCGGGTCAAAAATTCTAAAAATTTGCTCTTTGAAACGGACTGACCCACTGTGGGTCAGTTGGGTCAAATATTCCAAAAATTTGCTCTCTGTAACGGATCGACTCGCCGACCGACCCTAGGGTGGGTCAGTCGGGTCAAAAATTTTGAAAAAAAATCCCAAAACGTGTCATTTTATTTAGTTTTCCCATTTCTTCTTCTTTCCCTCACCAGACCCCTATCTCCATCGCCCCTGATACCCAGTGTGGAGGGTGATTTTTCGGTATGAGGGGGGTCTATCTAAATATGGTCTGACTGAGAAGTCTAGATCCTAAAATGTCATTCTATGGACGGTGAAAACCCGTTATTCTAGTGTCCCTCAAATACCTACTAAATCGTCCTTCTCTCCCAGAAAGCGTAAAGGGGAGTGCAAGTGTGCACTACACCCGCTCTCGATGGGCTCCACACGGACTTATGCCTTAAGGGTGGAAATTGACTAGAGTCGCCACCTAGTTTAACCTAAGGAACTAAAAAGCGAGGAGAAGGGTTCTAAGAACCATTAATTGACTCTGTTGATTTATTTCCATGGATAGGACTTATCTAATCAAGCCAGAGATTCTATGGTGGATTCGCACTGGGTTACACCCCTTAGAAGTGGCAATGACCACGACTTCAGATTGGTGCCGGATAAATCTCGGTCTCCAATTATCGGGATTACCTTCTTTCAAAACCTTATTAAAGAGATTCATTAAAATCCAAGGATATGATTAGGATGAGAAGAGAGAGAGTGGATGAGGCAAGCGTTTCTACCAAGCTAGTGCCAAGAGGAAGAATTGATGAATTCGAATGAGTATAGAATGAAGATTTAGGAAAAGTCTGAGGTTGAGTGAATGAGCGAGACTGAGAGTATGATGGTTTGGAGTTCATGGGAGCCAAAGAAGGTTTGAGAGTTTTGAGAGGTATGAAGAACACCTTAGAGGGGAAAGGGATTTTTTGTTTGGAATGGGGTCGCACCCTAGATGGGCTGCCTACGTACTCAACTCCCTATTGAGATCAGACCTTACGTAGTTCACGACATTTTGGGGTTTTTGAGATGTTTGAAGTTTCAGGAAATTTCGGGTTTGAGAGGTTAGTCTGTGAGACGCTCGGGTCTATGAGACATTTGGGATGTTCATGTAGTGGGAGGAATAGGATGTCAAGGTCTGTGAGACGCTCGGGTCTGCGGGATGTTTGAATCTTAAATTGGTTGAGAGATTGGGATGTTCGAGTCTGTGGGGCGCTCAGGCCTATGAGACTTTTAAAGTTAGTGAGAAGTCAGGATTCAGGAGATGTTTCAAGTTTGGAATGATTTAAGTTTGGATAATGATTTTAGTGTGAGGCAATTGATGTTTGGATAATGATTTGAGTGTGTGAGAAAATTGAAGTTTGGGTAGAGATCCCGGGTTTTTTCGGATTTGAGATTCTGAAAGGGTTGAGGTTTTGGGATATTTCGAATTTAGAGTGAGGTTATGGTGGACTGAATTGTTTGGAGGAATGATTATCAAAATCATCTTTTTAAAAGTTTTTATAAAACATAAAAAACATTTTTTGTTGTAAAAAGGCGGATAATCCCGAGGTATTACCCTATGTACCCCCTCGAACGTGACCCTTAATTAATGGTAAGTGTCGAGGCTCAGAAGATGGGGCAATGGATTTATGTCGAAAGTAGGATTTAGAGAGAAACACCATGAATGAGATGTTCTCGGTCAGACCCTAATAACGTCTCTAACTCCCGGATTTTAAAACATTAAAAACCAAAAGCCTTGAAATCGAGCAGAAGGGATTTAGACGATTCTAAAATCCCGGCTGCAACTAGGAAGGACGTTACTTCCCTAGCACCCCGCCTTGTAAAAATCTAGGCTGCGATTAGGGGAGGTTTGTCACCCTGATGCCCCGCTTAAAGAAATCCAGACTGCGACAAGGGATGTTACTACCCCAGTGCCCTGCCTCGGATTTTTTATTTGAAAGAGAGACAAGTGATGTCTAACTAAGAAGAAAACGTTCTTTGAAGGTGTTAGACATCAAATGTTCCCCGAAAACGGTTTAGTTTTGAGTTTGAAAACCGAGTTAGAAAATCTTTGAAGTTGTTCGGAATTCTCGATGAAGAAACACTGATTTTGAGAAATGTTTTTAGGATAAAACTTTCTGTATATGTGAGAAGAACTTTCTACTTTTTGAGAAAAGTTTTCTGTGATGTGAGAAGAGTTTTTCCTTTAAAATTCCACAAAATGGTTTCTTTTGAAAACTTGATGGAATTCGAATAAAGCAATTGTTTGAAATTTGAGAAGAGAGATTTTTGGAGTTTGAAGTTTGAATGGGATTTAAAAGTCGAGTTTGAATTGGATGAATTGAATCTGGATTTGAATTGAATAAGGTTGAATGAATTGGGTGGGTTTAAATTGAATTGAATTCGAATTTGGGTCGAGATTGGAAGACGAACCAGGTCAAAGTTGGGCCAGATCAAAGTTGGGCTTGGTCAAAGTTAGGTCAAGGTCAACATTTGGGTCAAGGTCAATGTTTGGGTTAAGGTCAACGTTTGTGTCAAGGTCAAAGTTTGGGTCAAGGTCAAAGTGGGGTCAAGGTCAACATTCGGGTCAAGGTCAAAGTTTGGGTCAAAGTCAAAGTGGGGTCGAGGTCAACATTTAGGTCAAGGTCAAAGTGGGGTCAAGGTCAACATTCGGGTCAAGGTCAAAGTTTGGGTCAAAGTCAAAGTTGAACCAAAATGGGCTGGGACCGAAGTGAGTCTAGGTCAAATTGGGCTTGGGCTTGAATTGGCTTGTGGGCTGGTTTTGCTAATTGGGCCAGATGGGCCTTTGGGCTTATTCGGATCTAGGCCTGAATTAGGTTGTTAGATTGGGCCGAGTTAGAATTGGGCTGAAATGGGTTAGGGCTGGTCATGTGTTTGGGCCTCAAGTTTGGGCCTCACTGGTGGATTGGGCCAGGCTGATGGATTGGGCTGAGTTTTCAGATTTTGGGTCGATTGGGACCTTATTTGATTTTGGGCCTGATTTATGCCTTGGGCTTGATTTGGTTTTGGGCCGAATTGGGCCTTGTTTGGAATTGGGTCAAAATTTGGGCCTTGTTTGAGTTATTTTGGGCTTTTGATTTTTGGGTCTAATGGGCTTTAGAAAATTTGGGAAGAAATGATGAATCAAATTGGGATGAATTTTGAGAAAGTGCTTTTATTAATACATGTTATTATAATAAGATGTGGTTTGGGTTTAGGGATCACCCTTTACTAGGTGGACCATGGCTCACCATTGTCAAGGGCTCACCCTCTATCCTAAGGCATGGTCCTAAGGTCTAATAACTAGGGCTTAGTAGTAGTAATGAAACTCAACGAAATTAATTGAAATTCTACAATGATGTTAAAAGTAAAACGTGAACATGTATAATGCATGGATGAATATAGGAAGCAAATCCACGTGATGAATAACCAGCAGAGATTTTATTGAAACACCGGTAGAGATTTTAAACCGAGAGCAAGGAATCCAAAATTATTAAGCTCAGACAAATAAACTAAGTTGCCAAACAGTTGGTCTTATTTCTGCATATTTACACGTTTCATTCCACGTATTCTTTCCTAAGGGACTGAGTCTTAAATAAATGATTTATACTAAACTGCTAATCAGTTCTAACTGTACAAAGATGACTCAATAAATTTCTAATGCTTCACCATGAATTTGTAAACTAAGATGTGGATTTTACTCGTAGATTGCCAAAACATTTTAAACATTTTCTGCCGCTGTCCGTCATCAAACTTCCACTAAATTATTACCGAGCTAAAGGTAAGTGGCTAGTGTGACAAACCAAATACAACACTTCTAACTTCTTTTCTGCTTTGCTATTGTTAACCCATTCCAAGTGTAAACCAAATCAACAGTTGGCTATCATTTTCAAGTCAGGAAGACTAATCAGATTATCTACAAGGATGATTAAGATAAACTTCGATCTGTAACTAACTATCTATCCCTATTCCACACTCAGAAACCAGGAAATTGCTTTGAACATGGGACCTTTTCTGCTAATTACCCACGTATACAAACAAAGATAATACAGAAGCAAATGGGGTAATCGCCAAAGAGCAAGTGAGCAGTAACCAATAGGCATCACAAGAGGCCTATGATCCAGAGATTAAACAAAAGTAAGCCTTCTATGATGTTAGGCAGATTTCAACAAAGCATTTTCAATTTGTTCACCAAGCAAACTGAGATAATTTGGGTACGGATCAAATACAAGAATGAATACCATGTACATAATCTGTAAAAGGAGAGGGAACACCACAACAGGAAACTATAACCTCATTAGATTACAGAAAGAAATATTATTGACAAAATAGGAGCAATGAAGATGATACAATCAGTATTGACTAAGCACAAATGGTATTAACAAGGAGGCCCAGGGGAGATAGTATGAACCGGCCGCTGTATCTTGTAGTGTATATGTTTCTGTGAACAACTTAAATACAGAAGGTTAGTCAGAAGACAAAAACATTTGTTCCTCCATAATCAGAGCCTTAGATTAAATACTGGTGCAAATGTACTAATGAATACTGATCCTACAGTGAACAAAGCTGAAATACTACTTCGGAAGAAGATGTAGATACTTCAAAAATTTTCGAACCAGAGAACTAACTCCAGTCGGGTAGAGTTAAATAGAAGCACTCAAAATAGAGCTATGGACTTTCAGAAGCTGAAACGAAAGCAATTAGCAATAATAGAAAAGCAGAATGACCGCTTATCCTAAAATCAGAAGTCAAATAATTGTAATTCTAACACCATTTTATGAAGCCCGAAACCCATAGGAGCTGGACATTCATTTGTGTGTATGTACGCACAACCAAACACTCACGACAGGGATGAGGAAATCAGCAACCCGCATTTGTATGAAGACAAACGGAAGCTCAAATAAATGTACTGAAAAAGGGGTATACGTAGCACCCAAAATCCAGCAGAATCGTTTATACAGACACCATGTGCAACAATGTGAAGAAGAAAATCAACACTAGAGGGAAGTTAAAGCGATAGAACATCTCGCACCTTTCTTCGTGCAAAAGAAAAAGCAATTATGGCAGTTTTCTAAAACTCGCATGCAATTGAATACACAATAAGAATTAGAGATTCTGAGGACCAATATATGCGTAATATACAGAGAAGAAACAAAGGGAACTAACTCATATTTCGGAACAAGGTTTCGATTAAGTAATGTTTCACTAACCATCACCATTGGCTGTTCATTTGGCCGAACGAAATGAACGAGACAGCAAGATTGATTGAAGACTCGGAAGAGCAAAGAAAGAAAAAAAAAAGAATTACGCGGAAAGATTGATTTTAAAAACAGAGAGAAAAAATAGCAGTAAGAGGATTGCAGAGCAACGAAATCGAAGTTTCTGGCGTTGGACACCCAGATGCTACTTACTCTGTTAATTCCCGAAGCTAAACGAAATCGAAACGATGAGTAAATGGATGAGCTCGGTGGGTTACTGGGGATGTGTTAGTGTTTTTGTTTGGAAACTCTGTGTTTCATACTGTGTCTGTGTACCAAACAGAGATATCTGAAGACAGAACAGAGAGAAGGATAAAGACTGGCGCCTTGGAGATTTTTGTGGGATATTATTATGTCAGCGTTTTATCTTTTAACCAGCATAAAATCTAAACAGATTTTATGTGTTGTTAACGTCAAGGATTTTATCATGTGTATAGGATCTTTTTAGATAGATTTTACATTTTTATTCTATATAAGCAGTAGTCAGGCAAATGACGAGTTAGGCTTTTACAAGGAGAGAAAAGATACTGAAAGAAACAGATATTGTTGGGAGCGTTTGTAAAAACACTAGAAAGTGAGTTGCCTAGGGTTTTTACGTGTTCATTGATGGAGAGTCTGTTCTCCATGAGTGCTTGATTGTATCCTGTTGGATACGTGCTAATAAAGTGAAGGTTCATGTGTATATCTATCTTTCACTTTAAATCGTTTACCGTTCAGTAGAGAAGTTCATTATCAGATTGTTACTCAGTGCACTGTTCATCGTGAGTAACAACATCACCTAGAACTACCATTGTAAGAACCTACAATTGGTATCAGAGCAAGGTCCCCTCCATCTCAATCAGAAAAGAAATCTTCTAGAGGTTAGCAACATGGGTTCCTACAATGTCAAAGCTCCAAAGCTTACGAAGTTTAATTACGCATGTTGGTGTGAGCAAATGGGGCATCAACTGATGTCTATCGACTACGATTTGTGGACGGTCGTCACTGAAGGTGATCTCGTTCCTCAGACTACCGTGGAAGGAGTTCTAAGCCTAAGGAGAAGAAAGACTATACTGATAATGATAAGAAGCTGCTCAGCAAGAACAAACAGGCTCTAAGAGTGATTGTGTCCTCACTTTCAGAAGGTGATCAACAGAAGGTGCTGGGTATACCGTCAGCGAAGGAAGTATGGAACTTTCTTAAGGTGGCCTATGAGGGTACCGACTCGATCAGGAAGGCAAAAGGGAAGCAGTTTAGAAGACTGTTTGATAACTTCAGAATGGTTAATGGTGAGTCTATTACTCAGACTCTTGAGAAGTTTGACAAGATCCTAAGCGACATGAAGGCAGTAGGAGTTACACTTGACAACGCTACTATTAATGAAAGATGCTTAGATAGTCTTGGAAAAGACTGGTTACACTACTCAACCTTACTGGAGACAACCAAGGATCTATCCAAATTGTCACTCGAGGAGCTGGGTTCTGAGCTGATGGTTTATGAAGGGAAAATGAAAGGAGTAATGTCTTCTTCAACCACAGGGAAGGATTTGGCTTTGAAGGCTCGTAAAAGCACTGTTGAGACTGATGAAGAAGAGATGGATGAGGAAGAGGAAATTACAATGATAGCTAATGGGATTCGGAAAATCTTTGGAGGACGAAGAGGTTACAACCCTAAGTTCAATCGTAACAAATCCAAGAAGGGTCCAATCATCTGTTTTAGATGCAACAAGCCAGGACATGAGGTCAAAAACTGCCCTTTACCACAGAAAGATAACTTCCAAGAGAAAGTGAAGAAGTTTTCATCTACCGCTGTAGCTGCTTGGGGAGAAAGCGATTCAGGTAAAGACTCAGAACATGAGAATGAAGATCAAGCATGCATGACAGCCATAGTCCAGGAAGAGGTGACTAACATGAATACTGAATACTGCTTGATGGCGATGGAGAAGTGGAAGAAGGCGCTTCCTGAAGATGAGGTATGTCTAGCTCATGTGAAAGAATCTTTTAATTCCATGTCAAAGCAACAAATGTTTGATATTTTATCTGAAACTGTGTTACAACTAAAAACGCAAAAGGAGGAATATGAAACCAAGATAAATAGGTTAGAAGACAGGTTAAAAAGTTATGAACATACTACTGATACTGATCTGGGGAATAACTCACAAGTTACTGGTATTAGGTTTGTTAGTCCCCTGAAATCTCGAATAACAACTCTTCCTAGTTGGGCGAAACATGAATTTGAATCTCTTATTAGTCGAAATGAAGGTCTAAATAAGGAAGTTGAGAACCTTACAGAAGAAGTCCTCAAGAAGAATCATAAGTTAGAGATATAGTCTCAGAAGAACCCTGATTGGTAAACAGGAAAAATAAATTTGTGCAACATGCTGTGTAACAAAAGTGTTGATAGGAAGGGACTGGGCTTTAGACAAGTGAATAATCAAGGTCACCGGCATAGTGATATTAAAAGCTACAGAAAGTGTGACATATTGTGCAGATATTGTCATTGTTATGGTCATTCAATTCGACAGTGTTTTAGACTCAGAACAAAAAAAACGAGAGTTAGTAAATCTTCTAGTGCTGTTCTGAGACCACTTGGTAAACACTCGAGTTTTTCCTCATACTCAATGGGGCCCAAGCTAGTCTGGGTACTTAAGACTAATTTTCCTGTTTAATTCGGTGCAGGTACGTTCTGAGTCACATACTGAAAATTGGTGGCTCATGGATAGCGGTTGTTCACGGCACATGAGTGGCGATAGAACTAAATTTAGCACCCTCACTGAACAAAATGGAGGTAAAGTCAAGTTCGGAAATAGTGGAAGAGGCAAAATTGTTGGAATTGGAACTGTCGGGCATGATGCCTATATTGATCAAGTATGTCTTGTTGAAGGCTTAGAGCATGATCTGCTTAGTGTGTCACAGGTTTGTGATAAAGGTCCATCACAAGTCATTTTTGACTCTGATGGGTTTCAGGTGAGGAATAAGTTGACACAGCAACTGCTACTGCAAGGTGTAAGGAGAGGTTATCTATACATGATTGATACCAATTCATCTGTTCATGACGTATCCTGTCTCACTGCAAATGTCGAGGATGTTGATTTGTGGCATCGACGTCTTGGGCATGCTCACTACCGGCTCATCAATCGCTTACGTACAAAGGACCTGGTTATAGGACTTCCAAAGAAGGTTCTTGATTCTACAACTGTATGTAAAGACTGTGCTCTAAGTAAACAAGTTCGAATGAATCATTCGGGTAAGACCACTGTAAGCACTACTTGTAACACCCCTACTACGCACATAACTATACTTGGAATCGCAGCGGAAAATAAACAACTAAACGGTAACTAAACGATTGGTGCTACAATGCCGTCAACCACCCACGTGGCTAACAAGGCTGAATACATACAATTGTACCGGTCTGATGATCAGACTCCCGAGCATAGAACTAACAACCATATATATACATCAACATAATACCGAGTGTTTACAAAATCCTTCACTGTATACCATCACTGTAATCCATCATAAACAAGTTTATAACACGCCTCGGGAGCACAGGCGCAACCCGGGCAACATCCAAAAGTACTCCAAAAGTAAACTACTCTCTAGGATCTAGAGCCACTCTGCTTCTTCGATCCTCATCCTGCAGTATAAGAAATATGGATCCCCCGAGGGGGTCAGCAACCCTTGGCTGGCATGGTTAACGCGCAGCCCATCGACTACCGGAATGCGCAACTATTTGTCATGATGACATGGTATTTATTTTTAAAACACACAACACATACATATATAACATAACACAGGTATTGTACACATCATAACACACATCACAAACATACAATTCCTTTTAGGAAGAGAACCAACACAGTTAGTCCCCATTGAGAGCTTCGAGAATGTTGCCATGCTCATACTTAGCTCGTTACATAACTCGTTACCGTCCGGTTAGATTGAACGGTTAACTTAACACAAGGTGCCTCGGATATAGTGATCCAAGCACACCGAAACAAAACACATAGTATGCCCCTGTGGCCCGACGTGAGTCAGTAAAATAGCCTTGGTTAAGCTAAAGGGAAGGTTAGAAACCAAATTGGAAACTTAACCATAACATACAGAGAGAATCGAACCGGTTATGACATCGACTCCCATACTCACACGCGTGGCCGGAACAGACCGGACTCCTCACTTCCCCCGTTAGCCCTTGTTAATAGTTCATCATTGAACTCAACAAACAATCCACAATAATAGGTCAAGTCTTGTTAGACACACACATGGGAAGAAAGAGTCATACTCAACAACATAATGATATTTAACAACGGTAAACTATTTACATGATTTAATCTTACAAGGTCATAAACACACAGAAAAACAAACAACACACAAGCCGGTGTAAACCGCTAGACAACAGACTGCAAGAAAACCATACCTCGGTCCTTGCCTCGACTGGTTTCCACCTTGGAAGAATCCTAAACACATTAGTAACGTCGGTTAATTAACGCACTAGTCCATTGTTAACATTATCTACTCATCACTACTAGTTTATTTTTATTTTACACTCATTACAACTTTTCATCCTTTTAATTGCCTTTAAACTCACCTAACATGCCTTACTTAACCTCATAATATCATTACTAACCTACTACCATTTTTAGATAACAATTCCCATCTTAAAACAATAATTTTTGGTCCACATAATGGCCTGTCCGAACTTGTGTCCGAGCTTCCAAGTTCGGACACAAGCCGTGATTTTAGACAGAAAACAGACACATGTCCGAACTTGTGTCCGGACTTCGGAAGTTCGGACATGAGTCGAGGAAAATCCTAACCAGAAATCCATACGTCCGAACATGTGTCCGAACTTCCCAAGTTCGGACACAGTTCGAGGATAATCCTTAAGAAATAACAGGTGCGTCTGAACTTCCAAATTCGGACGGTAGTTCGGACACTACCTAAAATCCAGAAAACTGTAAGCGTAACAGGGCATGTCCGAGCTTCCAAGTTCGGACGGAAGTTCGGACGTGCCATTATACTCAATTTCTAAGCCTTTAAACACTTAACCAAATTTCTCCAAAGCCTCCAACCCTTATAGTATCTTCTCCTTAAGTTTCTAAGTGATACTCCTTGCCTATTCCAATTCCTAGATATTTCTTCCACACAACATCATTACTTTAACATCATTTCTTACAAACTAAAACTCCTTAAGTCACTCTTGAAATCCCTTTTCCTAAGCTTACACTTCCTCCTTATTTTACCAAAGTTTGCCTAAGCCTTCATCTAAGTCCAAAATGACTTTGGTACATACTAAAACCTCAAGATCATGCCTAAGTCCTTATTACACTCTAGAACACTTCCTAGTTCACCAAAATTCCTTTACAACATCTTGAACTCCTTATGCATTTTCTAAATTTCGACATAGTTTCTCCTAGCATTTTGTTACACCTTAGCACATTATTTTCATCATTAATCATCCTAGAACACTAAGAACACCAAGAACACTTTCTTACACAACTTCACCAAATTCACACTACATCACAATATAGTGCATAACTTATATTGCATGGCACTTAGGCCCTTAAAATGCATGGCTCTTAGGCCCTTAAAGTGCTTAAATCATAAACACTGAATTTCCACAATATATATGCCTTTAACCTGCGATTACACACAACAAGGCATATGTTATTTTACTAGTCTCGTTGAGAACATTTACTAGGTCATTCACCATTTGCTCTTTAGGTAGTTTTAATAAGCATTTATAAGCTCATTTCTCCTAAGGCATTAAACAACATTAAGTTAGTAGATTTACCTCTTTTTCCAACACACTTCCTTCTTGTTTCCTTACAAAACCGTATGGTATTTTGATTCCTTGTCAAGTTCTAAACAATATACAAACATTATAATGAGTATTCAAGCTATAGGCTTCATCTCATTGTAAACCCTAATTTGACATTGTTTCAAAAACATTAATGTAGTTGTTTTACCTTGATCTTTGAAGAGAGTTTGAATATATAACAAGAGGGGACTCCACCTAGTCCATGAAGAGTTGAAATGAAGCTAGAACAAGGTCACACAAAGAGCTATATCAATGTGTATTTTCGGTTAAGGTAAGAACATGGAGGAAACTCGATTTTTGTTTGAGATTCCTTACCTAGAAGCAAAGGAGAGTAATAATATGTCAAAATACAAGCTCAAGCTCCTTCAATGGTGGAACACCTTGGCACCGAAATGGAGCCCTTGGAGTTTTGAGAAGATAGGAATGAAGAGCTTGATGAGAGGAAGAGATTGGTGGTCTTTGTTTTTGATTTGGACAAGTGAGCTAGATTTAACAAGTGGTCAAAGTTGGAGCTTCCATGGTGGTAGTAGTATTACCGAGAGAGAACAAAGAAGAAGGAAGAAGAGAGGGGTGGGAAACCGTGTGAATGAAGGAAAGAAATGAGAGTGAAGATAGAATTTGCTTTAAGGAGATATTTATGCTTATAAAGTAAAAAGGTAAGTTAATTAGTTTTCTTTACTTACTTATTATTATCAACTAAGAAGTGGTGAGTCACACACTTAGAAAACCGGCCCCCTTTATTAGTGTGAGGGTGTTTTAGTCTTTGTTTGTCAATTTAATTACTTAATACAACATATGTTATAAACTAGCTTGTAAAAGTTACTATTCACCTAAACAAGGCACTTAGAAGTGAAATTTTTGATTTCCCATTAATATAGCCACCCAAATGTGATACTATATAGTACACATATATATTTAAGAGTAACGATGGACATTTAGCCATTCAAAACTCATTTACAAGACAATTTTTCAAAAACGTGCTTTAAGACTTCTTAAAGCACATTTTATGTTTTAACTTGTTTTCAAGCTTGGTTTTCTTTGGTAATTGGTTTAATATGTTCATTATTATATAAATGAGGTCTTGGTAAGCTCATTAGGTCTTACTCAAGTTTATCCCAAGCTTAGAGCACATTTTAGCTCTTATTGACTTTAAAGCACATTTGTGTTTCCTTTTGTTTAAATTTGTTTACTAAGGTTTCTAAGACTCTTTTTAGTCTTATTACACCCTAATTAGGTGTTTAAACAACATAACTAGGTTTGGGGTATTTCAATCTACCCCCCTTAAAAGAACTTTGTCCCCAAAGTTCATACTTCCACATAACTTAAACATTAAAACATGAGAACACATATTAACAACATTTCTATATCACATTAACAACATCTTACATCATATCGGACACATGGTCCACACAACAAAACATCACAACATCATTCAGACTCAGCGGTCTGTATCATTAACAACATGACAATACAACACAGATAATGTATTCACATACATGTCATACACATAACCGAAACGGCTCTACCCCCCTTAAATAGGGGTACGCCCCGTACCCTATACATACAACTACTAAGAAGTAAACAACGACGGGTACTTCGCCTTCATCTTATCTTCCAGCTCCCAAGTGGCCTCCTCAACGTCCTGGTTAGACCAGAGAACCTTCACCAGTCTCACAGACTTATGGCGAGTGTCTCGAGTCTTAGTGTCCAGAATCCGTACCGGAGTCTCCACTGATCGCATGGTCGGCTCTAAAGTTAGCCTTTCAGGCTGAAGCACATGAGACGGATGAGACATATACTTCTTCAACTGGGACACATGAAATACATCATGTACCTTGCCCAGCTCGGCGGGTAAGTCAAGTCTATAAGCTACCGGGCCGATCCGCTCCGTCACAACATAAGGCCCCACATATTTTGGGCTCAACTTGCCTTTCTGGCCAAAACGAAACACTCCCTTCATGGGGGATACTCTCAAAATACCTGATCGCCCACGGCGAACTCCAGGTCACGTCGGCGCACATCTGCGTACGACTTCTGTCTATCCTGAGCTGCTTTCATATTATCCCTGATCTGGCGAACTTCTGCCTGAACTTGCTCAAGATACTCTGGTCCTATAATGACCGTCTCACTCGACTCATCCCAGCATAATGGCGTGCGGCATGGTCTACCGTATAATGCCTGGAAGGGAGACATCTTGATCGATGCATGATAACTGTTGTTGTAGCTAAACTCGATCAGATGTAACTTATCAATCCAGCTGGTCTGAAAGTCAAGTGCACATGCACGTAGCATATCCTCAAGTGTCTGTATGGTGCGCTCACTCTGACCATCGGTCTGTGGGTGAAACGCCGTGCTCAATTTCAGTTCAGTACCAAGTGCCTCTCGTGTAGACTTCCAATATCTGGATAAGAATCTGGTATCTCTGTCGGATACAATCGTCTTTGGTACACCATGATGTCTCACAATTTCTTTGTCAAACAGTTCTGCCAATCTTGCCACTTTCCAGGTGTCCTTCATCGGAATGAATCGGGCCACCTTGGTCAGTCGGTCAACTACTACCCAAATCATATTCAGACCTCCCCTTGTAGGCGGAAGCCTACTACGAAGTCCATAGATATGTCATGGAACTTCCACTCCGGCACTGGCATTGGCTGCACCATACCACCAGGCCGTCGGTGCTCAAACTTGACCTTCTGACAAGTGAGACACCTCAACACATAGTCATTCACATCCTTTTTCATTCCAGCCCACCAGAAATATCTTTTCATACCCTTATACATCTTTGAAGCTCCGGGGTGAATCGAAGTAGTAGAACAATGGGATTCACTCAATATGCGCTCCTTCAGCTCAGCGCTACTCCTGGGTATACACAACCGGCCATTAAGCCTAATTCGGTCATCATCGTGGAGTCTGAAGTCATACTTCTGACCCTCGAATGTGCCATCAATAAGCTTCTGCCTAGTCTCCACCATGTACTGATCCGTCATCTGAGCCCTCCGCACCTCTTCAACCAAGCCAGTATGAGAGACTAGCGAATGGAGAGAGTGTGCTCGGCGACTCAATGCGTCAGCTACCACATTTGCCTTACCCTCCTTGTACTGTAAATTGATGTCATAATCATTCAAGAATTCAACCCACCTTCTTTGCCTCATGTTCAACTCCTTCTGAGTGAACAAGTACTTTAAACTCTTGTGGTCAGAATAAATTGTCACACTTACCCCATACAAGTGATGTCGCCATATCTTCAGTGCGAAGACAATGGCCCCCAACTCTAAGTCGTGGGTAGGGTAGTTCTCCTCATGCTTCTTCAGCTGTCGGGAGGCGTAAGCCACGACCTTCCCGTGTTGCATCAACACACGACCCATACCCCTGCCTGATGCGTCGCAATAGACCTCAAAACCATCTGGACCGTCTGGTAATGTCAGTATCGGTGCAGATGTCAGAGCATCCTTGAGACTCGCGAAAGCCCTCTCACAGTCGACTGTCCACTCGAATGGTGCATCCTTCTTCATCAAGGAAGTCATCGGCTTCGAGACACTGGAGAAGTCCTTCACAAATCTCCTATAGTAACCTGCCAGACCGAGGAAGCTCCTGATATCGGTAACTGTCTTCGGCCTAGGCCAGGTGCGCACTGATCTATCTTTGCCAGATCAACAGCGATCCCGGCCTCAGAAATCACATGTCCAAGGAATGATACTTGGTTCAACCAAAATTCACACTTAGAAAATTTAGCATACAGCTGATTCTTTCTCAGTGTCTGCAATACATCTCTCAGGTGGCTTTCATGCTCACCTCTCGATTTCGAATACACAAGTATGTCATCGATGAAGACTACCACTGATTTGTCCAACTGATCTTGGAACAAACGGTTCATTAAGTCCATGAACTTTGCTGGTGCATTTGACAAGCCAAACGGCATAACTGTGAACTCATAATGCCCATACCTAGTTCTGAAAGCTGTCTTTTCGATATCACTATCACGGATGGCAATCTGGTGGTATCCGGAACGTAGGTCTATCTTGGAGAATACTGATGCTCCCCTCAGCTGATCAAATAGATCGTCGATGCGTGGTAAGGGGTAACGGTTCTTCACCGTAACAGCATTCAGCTCCCGATAATCAATACATAGGCGGAGGCTACCGTCCTTCTTCTTCACGAAGAGGACCGGCGCTCCCCATGGTGAAACACTAGGGCGGATAAAGCCCTTGTCGAGTAGGTCTCTCAGCTGCTCCTTGAGCTCTGTCATCTCTGCTGGAGCCATACGGTAAGGTGCTTTCGCAATGGGTCCGGTGCCCGGAACTAGATCAATTTCAACTCAACCTCTCGTGCTGGCGGCATGCCCGGCAGTTCTTTAGGAAATACATCAGGAAACTCCGACACTACCGGCACATCTGGGCTAATCTCAGGGTCTCTCTCTATGTCCTGAACATAGCAGAGGTATACATCTTTTCCTCGTCACAACTCACGATACATGGCCATGGCGGTGATGATCTGTGTCGAAGGCTCCCTGGGCCTCTGGCGGTATGATATAGTAACCCCAGATGGACTCCGAAGAAGCAGTCGATGCTCGGCACACAGGATTCTGCCCTTGTGCCGCTCCAACCAGTTCATCCCGACAATCACATCAAAACCTAGTCCGTCGAACTCTATCAAGTCGATCGGAAACTCCTCATCCATGATTCGAACAATAGCACCTCGGTAGTAGCGGGTACATCTGATCCGCTCTTTCGACGGGAGAGTGACCACGAAGTCTGGCATCTCTTCACCGTCTAACCCCAGCCTCTTCGCAAATGCTAGCGAAATAAATGTGTGTGAGGCTCCAGAGTCGAACAGGATCGATGCGTTCACGCCATTCACTGGAAAGGTACCAGTGAGGATTGTGCCGCTCTTGCCGGCTTCTGCCTCATTGCAGACACTCAGTATACCTCCCGTTCCGAGTGCACAGCCTAATTCATTGGCAAACTAATAAGTATTAGGTAACAACACGTTGATATGATTCAAACAACTCCACTTTATTCATTAACACACTCTTTTTTCTACA
This sequence comes from Limonium bicolor, assembly GCA_023374045.1. Taxonomy (NCBI): domain Eukaryota; kingdom Viridiplantae; phylum Streptophyta; class Magnoliopsida; order Caryophyllales; family Plumbaginaceae; genus Limonium; species Limonium bicolor. The sequence goes on along the minus strand of CM041779.1, from coordinate 256,692,060 downwards.
ACATTCATTGGCTTATACTGTCGCCATGATTCACACTTACAACATCCTTAATACACACTGGTTTATCACATAATTATACAAGGCTTAAAACTGTCTGAAGGTCAAATTCAAACGTCCGGGTTTCATGTGTGTGGCATTGATCACTGCCGACGGTGCGGTATTCAGTTTGATCTTTCTGATGCCATGGTATAACATCCTTGCTTGTCCTCCCATGATTAATACATCACCTGACTTCAACACTAGCTTCTTTGCGAGATCACCACGCTTCTGCTCGCCGTACACAAACACAGCGGTATCACCAATGGACCAAGACACCACGGGTACTCCCTTACTTAGAGACTCGGGTGACTCGTCCTTATCTTGGTGTAACCCTAACCGTCCACCTTCTGGTAGAAGTTTACAATGCATAGATCTGCTTTTACACTTGGAATTGATTCCGTTTCAAATTGTTGAGCAATTCCTACGGCGTGGTTAACGACCGCATGGAACTCCTCTGGTATACTTGATACTGTTGCTCCATCTTCAGCTCGAACTTCTTGATATGACTTGGTGTAAGGGTTCCAGTCCTTACCCATGCACATCATCTTCAACTGCATCCTTGCTCCGTTCGGGTATTCGGGTGTGTAAAACCCTCCTGGTTTTGCTCCAAGCTCGTCGCATCGTCTGATGATATGGATTTGTGCCTCCGGTGTCAGGTATCCATTTAGAAGTATCATACCTGGCTGGATGACCTGACATTGCTCCAATGGAAAGTCGGCGATGTTGATGGTGGTTTCTTCAGGGTTTGGTGTGGGCGGGATTGGATAACATATATTGAAAGTTCCTTTAAGTTTAGAGTACTCTAATTAGGTAAATCTCACACTATACTTCATTTATTTACTCACATGGTTGTTACTTAAACTCACTCACACACACATGCATGGAATGCTGTATGCAGACACTTATTTCATTTAACAATTTAGGCGGTACCTGGTCTAGAAGAGGGCCCTGGCGCCTCAGACCGGTCCACCACGTTCAGGGTGGCCTTGTTGGACCCCGACCCCTTCCCCTTCTGGGACTCCGTGTACCTCTGATCTGGGGGTGGCTGGTTCGCCGTCTTCTGGCCATCGGTGGTCGCAGTGGCCTTACCCTTCCATTGCCCCTTGGGCCTGTAGTTCCTACTGTTCGGGTTCTGCCAACATTCATGGTCACGGTGACCCATCTTCTTACAGTATCGGCACTGAACATCGTTACCCTTGCAGTCCTTGCCGGGGTGGTCTCCGTTGCACCACTTGCAGTAATAGTGGCGCTCCGGTCCAGAGCCCGTGCTAGCTGCTATCACAATACACCATCAATACTTGTTTCACAACTTATTAACATATACTCTAACTTATCGCACAGGATTAGACAATTACCCTTAGGTGGGTAAGAACGTAGGGGCTTGGCCGCATACGCATAGGTGAGCTGTAGAGGCTCCTCAGCAGTGGTGGTCTGGGTCTGGCCCTTGCCACCTTGTTGCTGTCCTTTCTGGGACTGGGGGTATGATTTCTTCTTCTTCCCTCCCCACTGCCCTTGCGTGCCTTGGCCCTCGTTCTGAGCCTTGCGCTTGAGCGCACTCTCCTCGTCCCTCAGACGGACGGTGATCTCCACAATAGCAGCGGCATGATAGCACTCCTATATTTAGGGTGTCAGTTATGCCCCGCCAAATAAACTCACATCACATTAACACATTGTACACACTTATTCACATTACACTGTAGTTTCCTTTACCTGCAAAGTGGTATATCCAGTAGGCCCCATGCCGTAGCGTAGGCGATAGTTCAGTCCGTTGTAGAAACGGTTCACAAGGATCCGGTCTGAGTAACCCAGATCCGGTAGCAGGTGGATAAGTCCGATGAAGGCTGAGTAGTACTCATCTACCGTCATCTTATCCCCTTGCCTCAGATTGTCCAACTCCAGGCGCTTGGCCTCTTGCACATGTATAGGGTAGTATTTGGCTCGCAGCAGAGCCGTGTACTCCCTCCACTGAAACGTCGGGTCAGCAACTCTACCCTCGCGCACAAGCTTCCACCAGTTTTGTGCCGAGCCCTTCAAGTAGTACGCAGCAAGTCGTACCTTGACCTGCTCAGGTGGTGCTAGGGTTTCGAAGGCGGTCTCCATCTCGGAGATGTATGCCTCGAGCTTACGGGGATCGGTCTCCCCACTGAATGAGGGCGGCCTCAGATCAGCCAACGCCTTGACCCAATTGGTCTCTCGTGGCGGTGGTGGTGGTGGCTGAACTCCAGGTTGTCGCCCTTGCTGTATAGCAGCAACTAAGTCGGGTACCAGCTGAGCTACGGCGGCTGCAACTGCCTCAGCCATGGTCTGTGCCGTAGTATCATCACCCTGGTCACCCATACCTCCAGTACCGCGCCCGCGGCCTCTACCTCGTGGTCTACCTGCCATCTGATTTCATATGAACATCTCATTAGCATTATGCTTGCACACTTATCGGTCCAACGATTGTAACGCTTCCCGATAACAAGGTATCTCCACACTTAGTTAGTGGTCAACCTTTCCAAATATGTTCACTTAGGTATCTGTAGTTAGGTTTCCTAACTCGGTATATCCCTAAGCTCGATATTCTAGTCATCAGAGCGATACTTCGCTCTGATACCACTTTTTGTAACACCCCTACTACGCACATAACTATACTTGGAATCGCAGCGGAAAATAAACAACTAAACGGTAACTAAACGATTGGTGCTACAATGCCGTCAACCACCCACGTGGCTAACAAGGCTGAATACATACAATTGTACCGGTCTGATGATCAGACTCCCGAGCATAGAACTAACAACCATATATATACATCAACATAATACCGAGTGTTTACAAAATCCTTCACTGTATACCATCACTGTAATCCATCATAAACAAGTTTATAACACGCCTCGGGAGCACAGGCGCAACCCGGGCAACATCCAAAAGTACTCCAAAAGTAAACTACTCTCTAGGATCTAGAGCCACTCTGCTTCTTCGATCCTCATCCTGCAGTATAGAAATATGGATCCCCCGAGGGGGTCAGCAACCCTTGGCTGGCATGGTTAACGCGCAGCCCATCGACTACCGGAATGCGCGCAACTATTTGTCATGATGACATGGTATTTATTTTTAAAACACACAACACATACATATATAACATAACATAGGTATTGTACACATCATAACACACATCACAAACATACAATTCCTTTTAGGAAGAGAACCAACACAGTTAGTCCCCATTGAGAGCTTCGAGAATGTTGCCATGCTCATACTTAGCTCGTTACATAACTCGTTACCGTCCGGTTAGATTGAACGGTTAACTTAACACAAGGTGCCTCGGATATAGTGATCCAAGCACACCGAAACAAAACACATAGTATGCCCCTGTGGCCCGACGTGAGTCAGTAAAATAGCCTTGGTTAAGCTAAAGGGAAGGTTAGAAACCAAATTGGAAACTTAACCATAACATACAGAGAGAATCGAACCGGTTATGACATCGACTCCCATACTCACACGCGTGGCCGGAACAGACCGGACTCCTCACTTCCCCCGTTAGCCCTTGTTAATAGTTCATCATTGAACTCAACAAACAATCCCCAATAATAGGTCAAGTCTTGTTAGACACACACATGGGAAGAAAGAGTCATACTCAACAACATAATGATATTTAACAACGGTAAACTATTTACATGATTTAATCTTACAAGGTCATAAACACACAGAAAAACAAACAACACACAAGCCGGTGTAAACCGCTAGACAACAGACTGCAAGAAAACCATACCTCGGTCCTTGCCTCGACTGGTTTCCACCTTGGAAGAATCCTAAACACATTAGTAACGTCGGTTAATTAACGCACTAGTCCATTGTTAACATTATCTACTCATCACTACTAGTTTATTTTTATTTTACACTCATTAAACTTTTCATCCTTTTAATTGCCTTTAAACTCAACCTAACATGCCTTACTTAACCTCATAATATCATTACTACTAACCTACTACCATTTTAGATAACAATTCCCATCTTAAAACAATAATTTTTGGTCCACATAATGGCCTGTCCGAACTTGTGTCCGAGCTTCCAAGTTCGGACACAAGCCGTGATTTTAGACAGAAAACAGACATGTCCGAACTTGCTGTCCGGACTTAATCGCAGTTCGGAACAGAGTCGAGAGAAAATCCTAACCAGAAATCCATACGTCCGAACATGGTTCCGGACTTCCAAGTTCGGACACAGTCGAGGCATATCCTTAAGAAATACAGGTGCGTCTGAACTTCCAAATTCGGACGGTAGTACTCGGACACGTACCTAAAATCCAGAAAACTGTAAGCGTAACAGGGCATAAGTGGCCGAGCTTCCAAGATTCGACGGAAGTTTCGGACGTGCCATTATACTCAATTCTAAGCCTTTAAACACTTAACCAAATTTCTCCAAAGCCTCCAACCCTTATAGTATCTTCTCCTTAAGTTTCTAAGTGATACTCCTTGCCTATTCCAATCATTATTCCAAGATATTTCTTCCACACAACATCATTACTTTAACATCATTTCTTACAAACTAAAACTCCTTAAGTCACTCTTGAAATCCCTTTTCCTAAGCTTACACTTCCTCCTTATTTTACCAAAGTTTGCCTAAGCCTTCATCTAAGTCCAAAATGACTTTGGTACATACTAAAACCTCAAGATCATGCCTAAGTCCTTATTACACTCTAGAACACTTCCTAGTTCACCAAAATTCCTTTACAACATCTTGAACTCCTTATGCATTTTCTAAATTTCGACATAGTTTCTCCTAGCATTTTGTTACACCTTAGCACATTATTTTCATCATTAATCATCCTAAACACTAAGAACACCAAGAACACTTTCTTACACAACTTCACCAAATTCACACTACATCACAATATAGTGCATAACTTATATTGCATGGCACTTAGGCCCTTAAAATGCATGGCTCTTAGGCCCTTAAAGTGCTTAAATCATAAACACTGAATTTCCACAATATATATGCCTTTAACCTGCGATTACACACAACAAGGCATATGTTATTTTACTAGTCTCTTTGAAACATTTACTAGGTCATTCACCATTTGCTCTTTAGGTAGTTTTAATAAGCATTTATAAGCTCATTTCTCCTAAGGCATTAAACAACATTAAGTTAGTAGATTTACCTCTTTTTCCAACACACTTCCTTCTTGTTTCCTTACAAAACCGTATGGTATTTTGATTCCTTGTCAAGTTCTAAACAATATACAAACATTATAATGAGTATTCAAGCTATAGGCTTCATCTCATTGTAAACCCTAATTTGACATTGTTTCAAAAACATTAATGTAGTTGTTTTACCTTGATCTTTGAAGAGAGTTTGAATATATAACAAGAGGGGACTCCACCTAGTCCATGAAGAGTTGAAATGAATGAAGCTAGAACAAGGTCACACAAAGAGCTATATCAATGTGTATTTTCGGTTAAGGTAAGAACATGGAGGAAACTCGATTTTTGTTTGAGATTCCTTACCTAGAAGCAAAGGAGAGTAATAATATGTCAAAATACAAGCTCAAGCTCCTTCAATGGTGGAACACCTTGGCACCGAAATGGAGCCCTTGGAGTTTTGAGAAGATAGGAATGAAGAGCTTGATGAGAGGAAGAGATTGGTGGTCTTTGTTTTTGATTTGGACAAGTGAGCTAGATTTAACAAGTGGTCAAAGTTGGAGCTTCCATGGTGGTAGTAGTATTACCGAGAGAGAACAAAGAAGAAGGAAGAAGAGAGGGGTGGGAAACCGTGTGAATGAAGGAAAGAAATGAGAGTGAAGATAGAATTTGCTTTAAGGAGATATTTATGCTTATAAAGTAAAAAGGTAAGTTAATTAGTTTTCTTTACTTACTATTATTATCAACTAAGAAGTGGTGAGTCACACACTTAGAAAACCGGCCCCCTTTATTAGTGTGAGGGTGTTTTAGTCTTTGTTTGTCAATTTAATTACTTAATACAACATATGTTATAAACTAGCTTGTAAAAGTTACTATTCACCTAAACAAGGCACTTAGAAGTGAAATTTTTGATTTCCCATTAATATAGCCACCCAAATGTGATACTATATAGTACACATATATATTTAAGAGTAACGATGGACATTTAGCCATTCAAAACTCATTTACAAGACAATTTTTCAAAAACGTGCTTTAAGACTTCTTAAAGCACATTTTATGTTTTAACTTGTTTTCAAGCTTGGTTTTCTTTGGTAATTGGTTTAATATGTTCATTATTATATAAATGAGGTCTTGGTAAGCTCATTAGGTCTTACTCAAGTTTATCCCAAGCTTAGAGCACATTTTAGCTCTATTCTTTAAAGCCATTTGTTTCCTTGTTTAAATTTGTTTACTAAGGTTTCTAAGACTCTTTTTAGTCTTATTACACCCTACTTAGGTGTTTAAACAACATAACTAGGTTTGGGGTATTTCACTACTGGTTCACTGGAATTGTTACACATGGATCTGATGGGACCAATGCGAGTTGAAAGTCGGTCTGGTAAGAAATACATCCTGGTTTGTTGTGATTACTCGAGGTTCACATGGATAAGGCTTCTTGTCTCTAAAGATCAAACGTTCACTCAGTTCAAGGCTCTGGTTACACAGTTACAGACACAAGTTGAACGCACTGTGAAGTCTATCCGCACTGATCAAGGAACGGAATTTTTGAACACTCTGTATTGCACTGAGAAGGGTATTACTCATACTTATTCTACGTCACGAACTCCTCAGCAGAATGGAGTGGTAGAGCGTAAAAACAGAACTTTACAAGAGATGGCCTGCACTATGCTAAACGGCAGTGGACTCTCACAAAGGTTCTGGGGTGAGGCTGTCAACACAGCTTGTTACATACTGAACAGAGCGTTGATCAGGCCTGTCTTACTTAAGACACCTTATGAATTGTTCAAGGGTCGAAAACCGGCCATCTCCCATCTTCGTGTTTTTGGGTGTCGCTGTTATATCCTCAATCAGAAACAGGCATCCCTTGGGAAGTTTGATACTCGCAGTGATGAAGGTGTTTTCCTAGGGTATGCCCAGCATAGCAAAGCCTACAGAGTTTTTAATAAGCATACCTTGGTTGTTGAGTAGTCTGTGAATGTCAAGTTTGATGAATCTAGTTTCGGAGGCAGAGATTCACGGGCGTCACATGAGCATTCTTTTATACCTGATCCACTAGTTGAGAATGTCACTGACTCAGATGAAGAGCCCATTTCTCCGGAGATTACTCCAGCAGCTTCTCACCAACCTGCGGAACATACCGATACTACTCCACCATTGGATAACACTGAGTTACAGACTCCTGCCTCACCTCATGTTGACTCACCACCTGTTTTATGTGCTCCTACATCTCGTCAAGCACCTGGTATCAATTTAGAGAACATCATCACTGATCCGCTTAGGGGGGTCTAGACGCGATCATCAGCCCATAGCTTTTGTGCCTACCATGGTTTTCTGTCACAGCTTGAACCTAAGAGTGTCACGGAAGCCTTGTCTGATCCAGACTGGATTAATGCGATGCATGAGGAACTCAATGAGTTTAAAAGGAATGATATTTGGGAGTTGGTGCCACGTCCGCAAACTCATAACATTATTGGCACTAAGTGGGTTTTCAGGAACAAGCTTGATGAATCAGGGAATATTTCTAGAAACAAAGCAAGGTTAGTGGCCAAGGGGTATAATTAGCAAGAAGGTTTGGATTTCGATGAAACCTTTGCTCCTGTTGCCCGTCCCGAAGCAATTCGTTTACTCATTGCTTTTGCTGCTGCAAATCGATTTCAGTTGTATCAGATGGATGTAAAGTGTGCCTTTTTAAATGGTTATCTAAAGGAGGAAGTGTATGTTACTCAACCACCTGGCTTTGAGAGCTCTGATCGTCCAAATGATGTTTTCAGACTCAAGAAGGCTCTCTATGGTCTTAAACAAGCTCCTCGAGCTTGGTATGATAGACTTACCAACTTTCTAATTCTTCAAGGTTTTAGTCGTGGGACAGTGGATCGCACTTTATTCTTAAAGCATCATAATTCTGAGATGTTTCTCATCCAGATATATGTTGATGACATTATCTTCGGCTCTACCAACACGGCCTTAGCAAAAAGGGTTTGAATCGCTGATGTCTAAAGAATTTCAAATGAGCAATATGGGTGAGCTCACCTACTTTCTTGGCTTACAGATTCGTCAGACTCCGGATGGCACTCATATTAGTCAAACAAAGTATACAACGGAACTTCTTGCTAAGTATCAGTTTCAGGATGCTAAGTCTTTACCCACACCAATGTCTACAACCTTACGGCTCGGGGATGAGTCCTCAGCAGAGCTGGCAGATGAGAAGACTTACCGAGGAATGATTGGTTCTTTATTATATCTCACCGCTAGTCGTCCCGATATCATGCATAGTGTTTGTTTCTATGCACGGTTTCAATTGTCTCCACGGATTCCCCATGTAAAGGCTGTTAAGTGAATTTTCCGTTACCTTGGGGGCACCTTACCACTTGGTCTATTTTACTCCGTTGGTACCATCCCAACTTTGATGGCTTATACTGATGCTGACTTTGGTGGGTCCCTGACTGATCGTAAAAGTACCTCTGGTTCTGCACAATTTCTAGGTAACAGCCTCGTTTCCTGGTCTTCGCGTAAACAAGCGGCTGTTGCTCTGTCTACAACTGAAGCCGAGTATGTAGCAGCTGCTGCATGTTGCGCTCAAACTTTATGGTTACGTCATCAACTTCATGATTTTGGGATTGCTTATGGACCGGTACCTATTTATTGTGATAACACCAGTACAATCGAGCTCACGAAGAATCCGGTTCATCATTCTCGATCCAAACACATAGAGATTCGCCATCATTTTCTACGTGATCAAGTTGAAAAAGGCACTGTCCAGTTGCTTCATTGTCCCACAAACACACAAATTGCTGATATATTCACTAAACCACTGAGTCGTGATCAATTTTGTTATCTACGCTTTGAGCTTGGGATGATCAACGTTCCGTAAGGTATGGTCTCTGCCTATTATTTATTTTCTTTTTTGTTTTTTCAAAAGTGTGATTTCATTGGTCATTTTGTGCTAGCTTTTAGTTTGAAATTGTGAGTCTGTTACTGGTAATTTCTGCAACAATCTAGCAGCCCTTTTTCATGCCAGTTTTTCATTTCCTTTTCCTACCATTTAGTCATACCTAAAAAAAGAAAAAAAAGGAAAAAAGAAAACAAAAAAAGAAAAGGAGTATATGAGTCGTTCTCGTGTTTCTTTTCCCTGTTCTCCGCTTCCTTCAAGAATCGTAGCCCTTCTTCTGCCTTTCTTCCTCTCTCTCTCACGGCGTCCCTTGGTCTTCCTTATGGCTTCTGTTCCGCCACACTCTACTCCTCTGTCCGACACCGGTGCTCCGCCATCTTCCCCGCACCCTCATACCATTGTTTCACAGGCTAACCCTCCTGTCTCTCTCTCGCCACAACAATCTGCCACAAATTCACTGCAAACAGCGGCCGACACTATGTCTGCTCAAGCAGCGGATTCCGTCTCAAAATCATCTGAGAATGCTGTTTCTGGGGCACCGGCTGGTTGTGCTTCTGCTGACTGCCTCACTTCAACCCCTCCGGCTGAGGCTTCGGTTCGCCCGCGGACCCGGAATCAGCGCAAAAGAATTGCGCCATCATCTCCAGCTTCTTCTCCTGCTGTCGCGAAGCCGACGCCTACAACACTTACCGTTGTTGGCTCTAAAACTCCAAAGAAGCGCAAGCTTGCTTCTCGGTCTTGCGTTTCGCTTCAAGCTTCGAAAGGTACCAGGCAATTTCCACAGCAACCTCTTTTTATTCGTGATGTTAAATTGGCTGATATCATCATGGGCAAGATTGTTGACTGTAACTGGCTTCGGGCTCATGATCTGCTGGACGTTGCTGAGTCCATTGAGTTTCAAAAATGGGATTCTTTGTTTTGTCAAGAGACTGTTTATTATCCTGAAGCGCTGATTCAGTTTATAACTAATATGACGCTTATTACTGAGACGGAACTGCAGTCTACGGTAGCAGGGATATGCATTACATTATCTCCGGGCTTGCTATCGAACATTTTAGGTATTCCCTTGGCTGGCTTTTCTGAGTTTAACCCTCAGAAAATTGATATTGTACCATTGAAGGATGTTCAGCGTCACTATGGGCTTACGAATATTAGTTCGCGTCTGAGAAATTACTTGCAGCGTGATTTTGGTGCAATTCCTCGGCTTCTTCAGCTTTTTGCATACCAGATGCTAACTCCACGAAATGACATGAGGGAACGTATCACTCCCATTGATTTAGCCCTCATGTGGTGCATGGAACATAAGTTAGAAGTGTCCTTGCCCCGCTTAATGATTGACCATTGGAAGTGTGTTATCAACAGCCAGAAACCAGTGATTCCTTATCCGCTGTGGATGACGAAGGTTTTTCAATTCTATCATGTCCCTCTGGAGACAATGACTTCTGTTCAAATGAAGGACTCACACTACTTGGGCACTCATACTTTTGCGAAGATGTCCATTGAGCGCACTGATTCTGGCTGGCAACCTAAGAACCCTCCTGCTCGTCAAGATGTATCAGCACCATCTCCTCCACCTACATCTCATGAGTCCACACTGCTTGCCATGATTAACACTCTGATCACAAACCAGCATGCTCTTGAGAAGCACATCCTCTCCCTTGAAACCTACATATCCACCCTCAATGCTAAACCCCGCTTCTGAATCTGAGGAAACCTTTTAGTTATTTTTTTCTTCCTTTTGTGCTGCTGGATCGTTGTGTGTTTTGCTGTGTATTAGACTTGCTATTTTGGATTATGGCTATGTTCTTCTCTGACTTTTGATCCTCCTCTTTTGATTTGGCAAAAGGGGGAAAGTAATATGTGTGTAAGAGACTGTGCTTTATGGATTCCTGCTATGCTTTTGGCTTGATAATCAGTCTATATCCAAATCTACGGTGCCGTATATGTTGTTTTTGGTTGTGGACTTTTCACATGCTTATGCGTTAACATATTGAGGGGGAAGTGGTCAATGCAATACATTGTGATTATTGTATGTGTTCAGGGGGAATAACACAGACACACATTCAGAGTTTGCCCCAATCAAAAAAGGGGGAAATTGTTAGTGTTTTTGTTTGGAAACTCTGTGTTCCATACTGTGTCTGTGTACCAAACAGAGATATCTGAAGACAAAACAGAGAGAAGGATAAAGACTGGCGCCTTGGAGATTTTTGTGGGATATTATTATGTCAGTGTTTTATCTTTTAACCAGTATAAAATCTAAACAGATTTTATGTGTTGTTAACATCAAGGATTTTATCATGTGTATAGGATCTTTTTAGATAGATTTTACATTTTTATTCTATATAAGCAGTAGTCAGGCAAATGACGAGTTAGGATTTTACGAGGAGAGAAAAGATACTGAAAGAAACAGATATTGCTGGGAGCATTTGTAAAAACACTAGAAAGTGAGTTGCCTAGGGTTTTTACGTGTTCATTGATGGAGAGTCTGTTCTCCATGAGTGCTTGATTGTATCCTGTTGGATACGTGCTAATAAAGTGAAGGTTCACGTGTATATCTATCTTTCACTTTAAATCGTTTACCGTTCAGTAGAGAAGTTCATTATCAGATTGTTACTCAGTGCACTGTTCATCGTGAGTAACAACATCACCTAGAACTACCATTGTAAGAACCTACAGGATGAATATTCAAAGAAAAGACTGTAGTTCTTTGAGGAAGAAGCTCAGGTGGCTGGGTTTCGTCTCGGGATTTCAAAAACTGAGGAAGACGAGAGAACATTCCAAAGCAAGAGGAAAACGTGGGTTATGCTTTTGTCAGCTGGTTAGTTTTCTGGTGATAGTGCGATGTTACGAGTGGTGATTTTCTGATGGAGCAAAACTTAGATGCTTGGTGTTTGCCGGTGGTGGAATTCGGTGAGGAGTAATTTTTGATCAACACGGCGGAGGTGGTGGTTCGAGGTAGAGAACTCGATCGAAGAGGAATTTTCTGGTGTTCTTGTTTCTTCAGTTCGAGCGTGGGGAGATGAGAGAAAAGGGAAGGGTTTGTTTTTACTGAGGAAATAGAACAATGGGGATCAGTGCCGGCTAGGTGAAAAAAATGTGTCTACTGTAGGCTTTTTTATGGGTATTTTATAATAGAGAGATTAGGGTTTTGGGACAGATGTTGGTCCAGGGTTTATTGGGACTGAACTTGTCTTTGGGCCAGATGGGCCTCGTTTGACTGGGTGAGGACCTCCTTGGGGAAAATCGAGAGCTAAAAAAAATGCTCCCACCAAGTTTTGAACTCGGTATCTCAGCCCTCTCCACTTGTATACTCTACCAGTTGAGCTATGACAAAATTCAATAAGTAAAGCGGAGACAAAAAATAAGGACCATGTTGCGAGTTGACAAAAAATACAAAAACGGTCTTCCGCTCATGTCAGGGATCGAACCCGGGATTAATGGGTTATGTGACGAGTACATCAACTAGTTACTCTAGGTCAAATTTTAGTAGACTCAAGAGAGAAATAATACAAGAGCCCTAATTTTGACTGGATAACTCCTCTAAAGAGCTATGAATCCAAAAGAAAGTATGCGACAATACGAGAAGATGAATCTAATGGCATGGAATTATGGAACATAATATACATATAAACAAAACGAAATACCATTATAATAAATACATCGAATAATGAAATAGAACTAATACAATGGTGATAAAAATACAAGTGAATGTCACAAAATAGAAATCGGGTTAAATATGTACGAATAGCAAAAAATAAGATTGATAACAAGAGATAGAATAGAATAAGATAAGAGGAAGCTTAATTAAATACGCAACAAATGAGGTATACCACTATGAATAATAACAGTAAAAGGCACATAAAATGATAGAAAATAATAATGATAGAAACCGAATAAAGGAAAATACTAAAAATAAAGTACATGTAAAATAAAAATGAAATAATATAAGCTAAGCAAGTAACAAAATAGCATAAGGCAAGGACAATGTAAAACAACTAGACGAATAAATAAGCGAATACAATAACATAGTAAAATAAGTAAGTAAACAAAGAGGGACGGGTTTGAAATCAGACTACTGTTGGAAATTCATTTTTGAAGAATTGTGTTTTTGTTAAAAGGATGTTTTGGAAATTGGTTTAAGAAATTTGTCATAAAATGATGGTTTCGTTTTGGCACGTACGTCAATACATTTTGACAAAGAAAGGCGACGACCCCTCTTATTGTGTTTCTTATTCTGGAATTTACTTTATGTGGTGAGAATTTTTGGTGTCTACACCCAACAAACTCCCTTCTCCCTCCCGTTCTCTCTCGCACCCACACCAGCACCACCCACTCCACACCAGATCTACGCCCCACCCCTGTTCGCCACCGTCGCGCCTTGCTCCGCCCTATTCGCCGGCACCCCGAGCCCCGCCAGCCACTACACCACCCGACGTTAGCAGCGACCCCACACAACCCCAATTTCCCCAAAAATCCATAAATTTCCATAATATCCCCAAATCTGTTTTGGACCAATTTTGTGCCCAAATTTGTCAAAATTCTAGCTTCAATCCTTTTACAAACATCAAGGTATGATAATCTAAACCTAATTTGTCAATTTTTGCAAGTTTTGAGCAAATTACCATTTGGGCTAAAATTAGGTTGAACTAAACAAGGCCTTGGGTGAAATTTCAGAATTTTGGCGAACTTAATGCTAGGAATGTTCTTAATTGGTTATGTTAGGCTATGTGTGTGAAATTGGGCTAGAAATTGTGGCTTTATGATGATTTTAGCTCAATATGTATACTTAATGCTTTATTAAATTATGCCCAATTCATCGTGTTGTTGCCATGGTCATTGGTGCTATTACCGTCTAAACTTGGTGGGTTGGTTAGTAACCATGCTTGGTCTTTAATTGATCAACTAAATGAGGTAATGCACTTTCATGGGTAAGAATTAAAGTAACTCACAATGTGCTCAACATAGATACCTTATTAATTAGCTTGGTGATTTGTGAATCTGTGATGGGTTTGTGCTATTGGGATACTTTAAATACTTGAATGGTATCCTTTGGGCTAATTTTGTGAAGGTTCTTAGAACCGGGGGAAAGGAAATAAAGCGGGGGAAACCATGCCAAAATTTTTCTAGAAACGCATCGTTGTTTTTGCTCTTTCATGTGCTTCATGCTTATTCTTTGCCCAAATACTTTGTCTTTTCCTCTTTCTGTTCTAACTTCATATTGTTGCTATTTGTTTCTTCTTCTTTTGCTTTTCTTTTTCTTTTCCTTTATTTTTCTTGTAGAACAATGGCCCACTGAAACCGAAGTGCTGCTAGGATGGCGGAAGTTGTAACACCCCAACTCATAAAACCGGACTTATCTCATAAACCTCCAATTACATATATAAACATTGTAGTGGAAATTTTCTACAAAGATGGTGTTACCACCGTTATTCACCCACATGACTAACTAGGCATGCTAAATTCTCCAAGATCTAGCTACGGTCTGATGGACCCGAATTTACCGAACATTAACACTTACAAGTCTTAACCAAATACATACACTTCCAAATATCTTTCCTCCTATACAACTTACTTACATAGACCACCGTACGAGTGTACATGCACAACTCGTAGGTCAAATTAAAACCCACATATGTCTACCCCTTCCTACTCTCAAGTCAGGCCATCTGCTGCTTCTTACCTATAAAATAATATGGATGCCCCTAGGGGCTCAACACCTTTGCTGGTATGATTAACGTGTAGCCCCCAAGCTAACGGGGCTACGCACGACTACTTTGTCATATACATCCGGTTGATTATTAATACAACATTAATAAGAAGTACAATAAACACCACACCACATATGAACAATTCATAGTTCAACCACAATGAATGACTTAATAGCATTCCTTAAGTAAGTGAGTTAGCGTTTAACTCCATAAGTCAAGATTTCTCTTATTCTCAAATCCATTCTTATCTCATCTCAAGTCTTATCTTAAGTCTCATTGTGCCAACCATTATTTAATTAGAATTGGTTGTTTCTTAACTCAATGTTTGTCTTTGTCGGGTCAAAGGTAACCCTAGCCAATGAGCTATCAACTCCATTGGTTTAAATAAACATTATTCCTTAAATTTAGGATTTAGGAGATCCCACCGCACCATCTTAATCCTGCCTCCCACCTTAAACCGTAATCCAAGGTGGCCGAGTCTGTTTGTTGACTTTAGACGACAAGTCCAAAGACAAGCCTCAATGGAGGATGGACCTGATAAGGATACCGACCTCCTAACTCAACATGCATGACCGGAGTCTGTCCCGGATTCCTCACCCCCCAAGTTCCAGTTAGTAGAAGTCTCAACGACGGTGTCTGTTAGTTAACCTCTTTCGGTTACAAATAAACCAATATTAGGGAGTGTTCCTTATTCTCACATAATTCCTTACTAAACACTGTTAGTAAGTTCTCAATGTAAGTTGTGTTAGTTTCATACACCACACAACAATACACTAAACCGGTTGCATGCTTTATCTTGTTTAGTCGGGACACATAAACAAATAGCACACAAGCCGAGGTACACCTCGTTAGCAAAAAGGCTACAAGAAAACCATACCATTCACCCTTGGTCGTTTGGTTGTCTAATCTCCTCTGGAGTCCAAATACTCAAACCCTAAAACATTCATCCAATCGGGTGGTTAATTCTCTTTTAATTAACCTAACTCATATCATCACTAATGGTTTCCGCTTAGTAATTTAAACTTAACCACTTAAATCATTTTACTTCTCTTAATTTCTCAAGTCCTTGTATGCTTATCTTTCTAATCATCATTACCCTCCTAATGGTGGACTACTAATGCCACTCTTTCTTCTCTTTTTTTTAAGGTCCGACTGACCCACTCTGAGGTAGGTCGCCTGGGTGGGTCAGATGCAGAAGCATTCAGTTTGACAGTTTTTGCTTGACCGACCCAGATAGGGTCAGTCCACTACAGAACCCTTTCTTAAAGTGCTTATTTTACTCCAATCTCTTACACAAGTGTCCTAGTATATTCCCATATCATTTTGGCACATTAATACCCTCTTATATCATCCATGAAACTCGTTATTCAACCCACCTTCAAATTCTTTAATCACTTACTCAAATTCTTACTAAATTCCTAACACTTAAAACTTAGTTCCTTATACTTCCAACATGTAAACTTTGCCTAAAACCTCAACTAACCAAAGTGTTTCTTCTCAACCATTTTGACTACTCCTCAAGCATTGTCAATCATCCTCATCTCATTAACTTAAACTTCTCAAAGTTCTCAAGGTCTCATTGCATCTCCATGCACAACTTTCTCTCCTTTACATTTACTACTCATCATTCCTAAACTTGTACATACTTATGCATTTCTAGCCATCCTCTTAACACCTTAACATTGTTCCTCATTCAACTACACAATCACTTAGCCTTACTGTAACACCCCAACTGCTAATCTCGTCATTACCACTTAAACTGTTACAATATACCATTAAACTCGCAGCGGAAGTCTAACTACAACAGAGGGTGATACAACGTCGTTAGCCACCCTCGTGGCTAACCAGGCCTAACTCACATACAGTAACGGTCTGATGGACTGGAACAACCGAGTACACAATGCAAAGACAATACTCAAATCACTTCCTTGCTATACCTAGTCTACAATATACGGAAGCCGATAACATATTCGGTCTTACACCTCATCTAAGTACATAAGTAATTAAAGACTAACTGCCCATGCTAACCACCGACCCTGTCCTACTCTCAAACGGTATCGTCTTCGGTGTACCTGCGAATAAAAATGATGCCCCTAGGGGCTCAGCTTAAAGCTGCATATGAAGTTCGCATATACCGCGTGCTAACCGTGGTACGCCGACTACTTTTGGTCGAGAGCATGGAGATTCATTTTAATTCAATCAACATGCAACATAGCAATACATTATATATGTACACTACACAAGGATTCGCATTCATTTATGGAATACAATCCTTAACTAACATAACAGGGTTGTTAGTTGTATCAAATTACTCTTAGGCCTTGAAGGTTATACCTCGCTATGCCTTGGTTACTCATTCAATAACTCACCCATTCACTCGGGTTACTTATTCTTATTCCCGCCCATTCTCTCGGGTTACTCATTCTTATACTCACCCACTCTCTTGGGTTACTTATGCTTATCTCACCCACACTCATGGGTTACTTACTCTTTATCTCACCCACACCTTTGGGTTACTACTACTCAAGCTTTTGTAGATTCTCGAGACACTACAGGTCTCCTACATCACGCTTGTTTCTCTTAAACTTACTTACTTAAGCCAAAACACATGGCATTCAAGCATAGATCAACTAGCTCTCGGAACTCTCTCTTAGTTCTTACTATTTACACATAGGTCCGACTACTCTCGGACTACTCACATTCCCATGCACCCCTCTCTCGGAGTTGTAATATAATTATGTATATTAGTCTAGGAGCATCTCTCTCGATGCTCCTAATGATTAGGGAACATTACTTAGATTCGGTTAATCTTAGTTTCAAGGGTTACCCATACATTTCAAATACTTACACTTACGGTTATTTTCTTATACCAGGTAAAATCCTCATATAGGAGGTCGACCATGTCTCAAGGGAGTTACTTAGTCCCTTAGGTCTCTTTTACCTTTCTTATAAGTTCACATCATTGGACCAACTTCAATCCTCTTGATGGAGGTTCACTTATCTCTCCACTCTTATTTATTTCGTGGATTGTTTCAATATGGTTTTCTAACCGTTATCGGGTATTTACTCAACCCGTACTTCTCCTCACATTCTAGGGAGTTCATATGTTTGCGTTATCGTTATACTTTAATCGATAGCTTGTGTGTTTGCACATTTTCGTTATTTTACGAAACGACCCGTTCTACGAGTCTCTAGCCATTCGTTACTCAACTAAGAGTCGGTCTACACACTAGGTTAGACCTCACCGGCATTCAAGCATGTTAGCTCATACAATATACATCAAGACATTCATAAACAAACAATGGTTCATTTTCATGCTTTAGTCTTGATTAAGCCGGCACACAAACACACAAATCAGAGTAACTCAGTTAGCATACGGGGCATGAGAAAATCATACCTTTCACCGGGGTTTTTACTTTTACCGTGTCATATCACCATGCTCGGTTCACACACGATCCTCTGATAACATTCAAATGCTTACATTAACATTAAAGCGTTACAGTAGGTAAAACTATACTCTCGTACTTAACCCCGTTATTCTTAGTTTAGTTCATGTGTTCTTAAACTCACAACTTTCTCATTCACTTCTCAAACTTGTTTACACTTCTTAGGGCCTTTACAAGTCACCAAACAAGGCCTTAACATCATCTAACATTGTAACACCCCATCCGATACTTCCTCTAACCACGGTCTAATCGTCAAGGACACTGTACTATTCGCAGCGGAAAACTCCTAACTACCGAGGGTGATACAATACCGATAACCACCCATATGGTTACCGTATCTAAACTACTACAACATACAGTCCCGATCTGATAAAAGAAATACCAACATAATCAACATAATTTACAACACCTGATTACCGAGTACTAAGTGTATTTACATTAAGGCTCTAAGCCCGTCAAAGAATACGAGTTAACAGTAACTCGACTACGCCATGTTTCCTCCTAACAAAAGAAACAGGTGTACCACATAGTACACCGACCATACTAGGGCTTCAAGCCCGTGTACAACTCGGTACACCGCCCCATCAACTACTAACTATCAAAAGCATAACATCCCGGTCTTCATGACCATCAACCGTCTCGTGTACCTGTAAGAATAAGAAAAATGGTGCCCGAAGGGGCTCAGCTAAAGCTGCATATGGTAATCGCATACCCCGCGTACTAGCGAGGGTATGCCAACTACTTGGTCGCCAACATGCGGTTCATTATTATTCAAACAAGCATGCTATTAGTAACAACAATATATTCATGTATAAATAATACCCACATATAGGGCATAACACACAATGGGAACATTACAAGTCATCCACACATTGGTCACTGAGGCCTTGAGGTTCTCCCTCAAGTTTCACACCTCTTCTCGTGTTAGCCAAGTTCTCATCCGGGTTAGACGGATGCTCATATCTCTTATCTCTTGATCACATGTCTCGCACAAGGCATGATCCACACTTAACCATTATTTATCTCTTGAAGTAATTACTCAGTTAAGTCGGGTGACCTCCGGGCAGAGCTGAGGCATACACACTGCATCTCACCACCGGGCTTTAGGTTTGGCTTACTTCCCCGGGCTGCGACCTTACGGTTCGGAACCATGGTGGGAAGGTTAGGCCAGAACTCGGTAAGCAATCTCTCTTGCTTCCTCATTCTCACGCGTGGCCGACACTCTATCGGTCTCCTCTCAAACTTCAGTTACCATTTTCCAAATTAGGTAAGTCAGAAGGTTAGTGTGTTAGTGAGTCATCTCAAGCACAAGAATTCTTCTCATTCAAACATTTCATGAATTATACAAACTAGTCTTTCAAGACATAGTTCATTGGGTGCCAAGACAAGCACATAATATATAAGGAAATACCATTACACATTTTCATGCATTTAATATTGATTAGGTGATTGCACATAAACACACAAACACACAAATCAGAGTAACCAAGTTAGGATACAGGGCATGAGAAAACCATACCGTTCATCGTCGTAACTTGCCCGTTGACTCTCTCTCTCGGAGTCCAACTATTCGGGTCCTATAACATATATTAAGTCGGGAGGCTAATTACCCATGATTAACTCAACTCGTTACTTCGCTAACGTTTTCCCGAACTTACTTACTTAGTCATGACATTCCAAGTTAAACCTATACAAGTCCTTACTTCTCATTGTCATCAAAATCCTTTATACATAAGTTACAAACTTAATATTACTTTCTAAGCTTGTTAATACTCTTAATGACCATAAAACATCATTAAACAAGTCCTAAAAATCTTATATTATCATTACTTATCAAGCCCCTACCTTGGAATGGCTTTAAATGATTTTTGTGAAGAAAATGGGGTGGTCCGGATTTGTATCCGGGTTTTCAACCCTGGACCAATGTTTCTGGTCACTCTCAGGTGGATTTTAGGTGCGGTCCGGGTTTATGTCCTGGGTTACAAACCCGGACCACATCAATTTTACAAGATTCTGCCGTGTTTTGACACTGGTCCGGGTTTCTGTCCTAGTTTACAGACCCGGACCACTTGCAGGTTTGAAAAATAAATATGTTTTTGCTTTTGTTTCATCTCCAAGCTTATGCCAACTTCCTCCACACTCTTTCTACATATTTTATAGCATGTTTAGACATTGTTTAGGCATTCAAAACTAATCTAACCATTCTATACACTCATCTGTCAACTAACTCATTCACTGTTATTTTTTTCCCTCTGTTACAGGTTTTTACTTTTGCTTTTTGTTGCAACTCTTCTATTCTATCTTCCTTACCATTTCAACCTCACGCCATAACACACTCAAGTCTTACATTCCCAGACATATTTTTACAGAACTACCTACAACCTATGGATTCACACCACATTATAACAGCTCACAAACATCAGTTAACATCCCTGTTTTTAAGCATAACCCACTGTAACAGCACATTAAATTTCCCTTCTGTTAATTCACATTACTAACTTAGTTCCTAGGTTTATTTGCACACTTAAGCATTCATTAAGCTTACTCCGTCATCAAGCAATTTTGTAGTTTCTAACTACACCATACAAGGTCATTTTCCACGTTCAAAAATATGTTACAGAGAAGAAAACCACTTCAAGGTATGCTCAATACCTTGTTAGCTCACTGATTTTTTTCCCTTCTTCTTCCTCCTCCTCTTGCTCTCTCTTTCTCTTCTGGTTTCCACAACAACAGAGGTATAGTTTGCTATCTACATCCATACCAAACAACACAACAATCTAGTTTAATTCCCACGTTTCACTCCAAACCAATATTTCAAGAGCTAGTTTTTAGGGCTTTAAACACCAAGGAATTACCTTACTCTCCTGAGTGTAATCCTTGGACAGCAAGAACAGCAAAAACTCAGCCCCCTGTTGGAAATCGAAACTGACTGGGAAATGGAGAAAATATCAACGTGGGCAATTTTTGACTTTTGCACTAACAAGCTAGGAAGATGGAAGGCTTTGAGTTTATATTTACCTTGAACTACTAAGAAGATGAAGAAGAGCCTACGGCACCACTCCAAGCTGCAAAGGAGCTCACGGTCATGGAGATGAAGGTGAGGGTTTCAATTTTTTAAGGGGTGGAATGGGTTGCCCTTAACATGAGGAATTTAACGGTATAGTTTTTGTATGGTTTGGTGTTGTATCGAGCAAGAAAAGAGAGGATGAAGATGAGGTTGATACTCTCTGTTGAAATCGCAAATGAGGGTTACAGAGGAAGAAGATGTTACAGAGAGGAGAAATCGTGAGAGGTAAGGAAATAGAGGTGAGAGGTATCACTTTTACTATTTACTTTATTTGCTTTATTTTTCTTGTCTCTTAGTGTATTAGGAATCAATCAGAGAGGGCTGTTTGAACATATAAAACGTGCCCCCCCATTACTAACTAAGTAACCGGTCACATATATTACAAGGGTGGGTTAATTTTTTACTTATTACATTAATACCCCACCCTTCCTGGTTTTTACACTATTCACTCACCGGGTCCGTTTTTCGGAATTTTCTTATTTAATTAATTTTAATAGTTCTAGACCCACACTATGGTCTAATTATAGATATTTAACTAAC
The DNA here is from genome assembly GCA_023374045.1 of Limonium bicolor. Taxonomy (NCBI): domain Eukaryota; kingdom Viridiplantae; phylum Streptophyta; class Magnoliopsida; order Caryophyllales; family Plumbaginaceae; genus Limonium; species Limonium bicolor. The sequence continues at coordinate 256,670,251 of CM041779.1, read as the reverse complement.
TATAATTATTATGAGTTTATTAAACCCGTTTAAAATCATGTTTTTCCCGGTTTCTCGAAAAGCGCGTTTTAAAGCTCGTTTGCGTTTTTAACTCGTTTTACGAATCCGTTTTCTTCGGGAATCGTTCCTACATATTTATTTAGGACTAATTAAGCTTTTAAATATTTCATTAGCCTAATTAATCACTGTTTTAATTTCCAGGGTATTTCAACCTACCCCCCTTAAGAAACTTTGCCCTCAAAGTTGGTCAAAGTCGGTGGGTTACTAACTTCACTCATTTGACAAATCACTTGTCAAAATCACACTTAACACAACACACACTTAGTACGCTTACAGATATCACATCTGTCAAACAAGTTCAGTAACAAGTCACACACATATATATATTCATAGCAACATACACATACACACATTGTGCAAACACGCACCACCCATGCAAGCAATACACTGCAAGCACTACCAACACTACAACCAATACACTGGTTGTTTCACTGTGTCAAACAAAATGTAAACATATACATTATACATACAAACCAAGCTATCCCGAAGCAATGCTAAAACAAAAAGGGCCTACCCCCCTTAAAAGGGGTACGCCCCGTACCCTCACGACACCAGACAATCTAGTCTACAAGCAGTGTCGGGTACTTCACCCTCATGGCGTCCTCTAATTCCCAAGTAGCCTCCTCGGCGTCGTGGTTCGACCCCAAGACCTTCACCATCCGCACTGACTTGTTGCGGGTGTCTCTCGTCTTGGTGTCAAGAATGCGCAAGGGAGTCTCAACATATCTAATCGTCGGCTCAAGGGATATGTGACCAGGCTCTAAGACATAAGATGGATCGGCTAAATACTTCTTGAGCTGTGAACATGAAAGACATCATGAACACGACCCAAGTCTGCAGGTAACGCTAATCTGTAAGCTACAACTCCAATCCTCTCCGTGATCGTATAAGGCCCAACGTACTTCGGGCTCAACTTGCCTTTCTGGCGGAATCGGAAAACGCCCTTCATCGGTGAGACACGCAGAAACACCTGATCGCCCACAGCGAACTCGAGGTCGCGTCGTCGCACATCGGCATAAGACTTCTGTCTATCCTGGGCTGCTTTCAGATTCGCTCGTATCTGCTGAACTTCAGATTGCATCTGCTCAAGGTATTCCGGTCCAACAATGACTGCTTCACTGGACTCATCCCAACACAGTGGAGTGCGACACGGTCTGCCATACAAGGCTTGGAAGGGCGACATCTTGATCGAAGCGTGGTAGCTGTTGTTATAAGAGAACTCAATCAGATGTAACTTGTCAACCCAACTTCCCTGAAAATCTAAGGCGCATGCTCTCAGCATGTCCTCCAGTGTCTGGATGGTTCGCTCTGTCTGACCGTCAGTCTGTGGATGGAAGGTTGTACTGAGCTTCAACTCGGTACCAAGCGCTTCACGTGTGGCTCTCCAGTATCTCGAAAGAAACCTGGTGTCGCGGTCAGACACAATCGTCTTTGGAACTCCATGATGTCGAATAATCTCTCGATCAAATATCTCAGCAAGCTTTGCTACCTTCCAGGTGTCCCTCATCGGTATGAAGCGGCCCACCTTGGTAAGGCGATCGACTATCACCCAGATCATGTTGAGTCCTCCCCTAGCAGATGGGAGTCCAACAACAAAATCCATCGATATATCATGGAACTTCCATTCAGGGATCGGCATAGGTTGTACCATTCTCCAGGTCGACGGTGCTCAAACTTCACTCTCTGGCAAGTGAGACACCTCAGGACAAACTCATTCACATCAGATTTCATTCCCGACCACCAGAAATATCTCTTCATCCCTTTATACATCTTAGAGGCTCCCGGATGGACAGATAATGAAGAACAGTGGGCTTCTCGCAGAATACGATCCCTCAACTCAGCATTGCTTCGGGGAACGCATAATCTGCCATTCAGTCGGATCAGACCATCGTCGTGGAGCTTGAAGTCATACTTCCGGTGCTCAAATGTGCCGTCGATGATGCTCTGTCTGATCTCACCCATATACGGGTCTTTCATCTGAGCGTCTCGCACCTCATCAACCAAGCTAGAAGAGGCGAGTAGCGAATGAAGCGAGTGTGCTCGACAACTCAGTGCATCTGCCACGACATTCGCCTTCCCTTCTTTGTACTGAAGGTCGATGTCATAGTCTGATAGGAATTCCATCCATCTCCTCTGCCTCAGGTTCAACTCTTTCTGCGTGAAGACATACTGCAGGCTTTTGTGGTCGGAGTAGATGGTAACACTAACCCCATAAAGATAATGTCGCCATATCTTCAATGCGAAGACGATGGCTCCCAGCTCGAGGTCGTGGGTGGGGTAGTTCTCCTCATGCTTCTTCAGCTGGCGGGAGGCGTAAGCAACTACCTTCCCGTGCTGCATGAGTACGCATCCAAGGCCTCTGCCTGATGCATCACAATAGACTTCAAATCCCTCTGAACCCTCAGGAATGGTAAGAACGGGCACAGAGGTCAACGAGTCCTTCAGGCTCTGAAAGGAAATCTCACAGTCATCGGTCCACACAAATGGTGCGTCCTTCTTCATCAAAGCTGTCATAGGCTTGGCGACTTTTGAGAAATCTTTCACGAACCTTCTATAATATCCGGCTAGCCCAAGGAAGCTCCGGATGTCGGAAACATTCCTGGGTCTAGGCCACGAGCGAACTGCTTCAATCTTAGCCGGGTCGACTGAGATACCCACGCTTGATATCACATGCCCAAGGAATGAAACTTGATCAAGCCAGAATTCACACTTTGAGAATTTTGCATATAATTGGTTGTTTCGGAGTGTCTCGAGTACTTGCCTCAGATGGCTCTCATGTTCCTCTCTGGATTTCGAATATACCAGAATATCATCAATAAACACCACAACCGATGTGTCTAGCTGATCGCTGAACAGTCGGTTCATCAGATCCATGAACTTCGCAGGCGCATTTGACAGTCCGAATGGCATCACTGTAAACTCATAGTGGCCATACCTCGTACGGAACGCTGTCTTCTCAATGTCTTGCTCTCGGATGGCTATCTGATGGTATCCGGATCTGAGATCAATCTTAGAGAATATAGAGGCTCCCTTCAATTGATCAAACAGATCATCAATACGTGGTAAAGGGTACTTATTCTTGATGGTGACCGCATTGAGCTCGCGGTAATCGATGCAGAGGCGGAGGCTACCGTCCTTCTTCTTCAGGAAGAGGACTGGTGCTCCCCAGGGTGATACGCTCGGGCGTATAAACCCCTTGTCGAGTAGGTCTCGAAGCTGTACTCTCAACTCGGCCATCTCTACCGGTGCCAATCAGTACGGTGCTCTAGCAATAGGTCCGGTACCAGGCAAAAGCTCGATCTCAAACTCAACCTCCCTTTGAGGTGGCATGCTGGGGAGTTCCTTCGGAAACACATTCGGGAACTCCGACACTACCGGAATCGGTGCTGAAATCAGGGTCTCTCTCAAGGTCTTGCACGTAACAGAGAATACCTCGTGCCCTTTCTGAGCTCTCGGTACATGGCCATGGCGGTGATGACTCTAGTCGAAGGCTCTCTGGGCCTCTGGCGGTATGAAACTGCAACCCAGATGGACTCCTGAGCAGCAATCTATGCTTGCACAAGGATTTGCCCCTTATGCCGCTCCAACCATTTCATCCCAACTACAAGTCGAAGCCAAGACCTGAATTCGATGAAGGAAATAGGAACTACTCGCCCCTGATTCGGATGGTGGCATCTCGGTAATACTTTGTGCATCGCACCCGGTCCTTCGATGAAGAGAACCATAAATCGGTAACTCAACCGCATCCAGCCCCAACCTTCTCGCGAATGACGGTGAGATAAAGGTGTGAGAGGCGCCGAGTCGAATAGCACGGAGGCATCAATGCCATTCACCGGAAAGGCACCCGTGAGGATCGTGCCGCTTTCACCGGCCTGTGCCTCAGTAAGTATACTCATGTTACCTTCCGTACCGATCCACGACATATTTATTCATAAGCTTTATGAGTTCGATGGTCAAAATTGCAAGTGGAAAGATTGATAAGAACCTGCTTTATTATAATCCATTCAAGGTACACATGGTGTTCCTGTAGACACCAAATTCTCACCCCCATAATCCAAACTTCAGAAAATTCAATAAAATGAGAGGGTCGTCGCTCCTCCGTCTCAACATCTAAACGTGCTTGCCAAAATGAAACCATCGTTTTGCGATAAAATTTCAAACCAATTTTCAAGCATTTTAGAAAAACCCAATTTTCCAGAATTTTCAAACAATAATTTGTTTTAGACTTACCCTTTTATTTATTTATCTATTTGGTTTTTTCATTTTTATTTTCTTAGTCGTGGGCATTTCATTTACTTTATTTACTTATATTATTTTATCTTTTTTTTTTATGTTGTTTTTTGTAAGTAAAACATTTTATTTTTATTGACTACTCTTTTAGTCTTACCCTGCATATATGTTTCTGATGATTTTACTCATGTCGAGTTATAGCTTCTATTTTCTCTCCCTCAATTTTGTATGAAGTTCTATTGTGATGGTCCTTGTCCTTTCTTATTTTTCGGTGGACCAAACTTGGGCTTAGTCGTATTCAGTCAAACTCAGCAACCCAAACCCAAACTCATTTTCTTCTTTTTAACCCACATCCAAATAAAGCCCGTGGCCACTCCAGAAAACCCTGGTCTTCCATATAAAACTGCATTCAAAAACCCTACTGTGTCAATATTCGGAGGCGCCAGCCGACACCTCCATCTCTTCCTCTGCCTTGAATCTTCTACTGTCGTTTTTCATTGACGCCTCGAAGTATCGAAATCAAAGGGCCAATTAACCCGTTCCTCCTCGATCCTCACCGTTCTCCCAGAGCGTCTTCTTCACCGCATCCTCTGCGCTCCAATCTCGACGCCGCACTCCCCACTCACGGCTCGATGGATCGATCATGCCCAAAAAAAACGCATTCTCTTCCTTCCTCACAAAATACCTCTGCTGCCCGTGTTTCATTATCTCCGGTCTTTTCACTCATGTCGAATTTGCAACCCAAAAATAAAAACTGTTGAACGAGAATATGCTCTTGCTTCCTGCATCCTCTTGGCCGACGCTGGCAATCGAGGAACACCACGCTCGCGCCTCCTTCTTCCCCTTCACAACCGGTAATGTTGCAAATCACTGGCGAACCAAGAGCGCCCCCTTTCCCCCTGAAACTCGACTCCATTTCTTCATTTGGAGCAAAAATCGATTACGCGGGATAAGAACTTGCCAGGCTAAGTTTTCATGTTGTCTTTTCCTTTCTTCGTTGTCTTGATCTCTGTTTCTTTTCCTCTTTGTGTTTTTCTACTTCTCTTTTCGATCGGGAAATAAATTGAACATTATTACTGCTTTACTGCCATATCGATTCTGGGTATGAGTTTACTGTCAAAATCAAGCCTGAACCTATCGTCAAAATTGAGCTTAACTGGTTTTAGTAGCAGCTTGCGTTATTACGTGGTCTGAATGTTGTGGAACCCTTGCTAAACTTCATGATAATCCCTCTGGTCATGTCGATCGTACCAGACCTTGAAATCCATTCGTCTTAAATGTTGGTTTATGGGTTTTGTTTGTTTCGAAGTGTTTAAGCGGGCATATTTTGCTTGGTTGGCTAATCACAGATTATGGATGCCCAATCTGTCATGAACTGCATCAAACAGGTCTGGCTTCGATCACCGAAATCGTAAGTTAGGTTTGGGATTTCTTCACGGTTTAGATATTGGAAGAGGAGAATCTGGGTTCTGTCATTTATCTTTGAAAATTCTATTCTCTTGGTTTTTGGTTTCGTTGAACTTGCGCTAGATTGTGGATTTGCTATGTACGCATTTCATTTGTCTGTTCGATACATTCACCCGGGGTTGGGTTGGTTTCTGGATTCCGTTTACTTCTCCGAAGCTATCAGCATTGAGTCCGACGCTCGTTTGACCCGGTTTGACCCTTAATGACTTTCTCTTATGAACAAAGCTTTCAAATCACTTTGGTGTCGCATGCTTATTCATTCGAGTTGTATACATGAGCTTAATAAAGTCTGGCCCTATATGATTGCACTGAAATTGTGGGTTAGGCCCTTGTCCTTTTCCGGCCTTTTGGATAATTAAGGGTCCACATATTACCTTTTGCTCTCGCTGTGCTGGACTACGATTCTTGGGTCAATCTGATGTCAGACCCTTTGGGATGAAATTTTGTTCTGAAATACTGCCCGATCCATTCACGCTTATTATTCGTCCATAGTGGTTATTGTTCACTACCCTTTTGCTTTGCTACTGACCGAGGTACATGTGATCTATGGAAGTTGGGCCGCACCCACGTAACTTGGAAGTGATCATGGGCCTTTACAAGTTGACTCGACTGGCAGGCTACAGTTTTGATATCTTCTCACGGGTTTGGGATTTCCCATCATCAGCTCTTTATGACTATAATTCGTTTATCTCTTGCAATTAACTGCCCTTTGCGCATGGATATTTGGTTTGGAAATTGGTTATAGACTAGCATGCTTCTTGTCCCACTGCGCTTAGATAAGAACATGATTTGAGTGATAGTTGTCCTTATGTAATGATCGTTTAGATAAATCATTCATTGGCTGGATGGTTCTTGTTAATTTTCATCTTAGAGGGAAATGATATAAACCCTTCTAGGTATGATCCCACATGACTCACAACGTCACATCTTTGATACTACACTTCGGTTTGAGTCACAATCTAAGATGACGAATTAATTTGAGTAGCAACCCCAATGCTTGATTTATCTTACAATCCTTAGCATTTGTTGGCAGCTTGAAACTCTTCTATGTTCTCGGTTGGGGTGTGGGAGATGATTAAATTGCCCCCTTTCCTCCCATTGAGAGGGGCCGTATGATCCCATTGCACACACCCCAACCCTCTTACATTTCATTACTAATTAATCTTGTGTCTCTTTGTCTGTGTTCCATGACATGTACGTATTGCTTGAGGAACGAGGAACCGCTTGGGGACTAAGGAGCTGGACTTTGGCTAGGACTATCGGAACTCTCCCTTCAAACACAAAAAAAAAAACGGTTGGTGTATCGGATCCCCTTCAGCTCGAGTGAGGCGGCGTCGATGTGACCCCCCATAGCAGCTCTTTTTAATTTGGCACTTTAATTCAGCACTTTAATTCTTATCATGAGTTGTAATCTGTCAATTAGTTGTACTATCTATTATAGTCCTGTATTTCATAATTTTGTGTATTTGTTGCCTTGATCATCTTTATCCTGGTTATCTTTGGTACATATTCTTGAATGGTCGCTAGCCATATTATCTTTATCTTGACTATCTTTTGTACATATTCTTGAATGCTTGTTTATACATGTTCGACTCCGTTATACATTGAACGTTTTTATATTTGTCAGTTTCGTCTTATAAATTGATAGATTGGTTTGGCACATGTAGCCATAGAATAGCCTTTAGGTTTACCCACTTATATCTGGACGTTTCGAGTCCAGTTTAGAAAAGCTTCTAGGTTTGGGGATGTTCCTCACTCAAACGGGCCGTAGAGTCTGGTCGGTGGGGAATGCCCTTCCTTTATAAAATTTTCCACACAATCCATAATTGTGAGAATAAAATTTACAATCAATCAATCATCCAATTCTAAATCAATTCAAAGGTCTAATGAGTCAAATTGCACTTCAAAATCAATCTCTCATACTCATCAAACACTCTTTCAAAACAATTCTTCTCATAATGAATCATTGAACACTCTTCAAAAACAATCATTCTCACACTCACTGATCAAACATTCTTCATACACAATTCAAAATTCATTCCAATTCCAAAATCATCCCTGATTCAATATTTAGAAAAATCAAATCAATTCAATAAAAATTCTTTCATTTCCAATTCAATAAAAATTCTTTCATTTCCAATTCGATAAAAATTCATTCATTTCCAATTTGATTCAAATTCATTCATTCCTAATTCCGTAAAATTCATTCAATTTCCAATTCAATTCAAATTCATTCAATTCAATCATTTCAACTTCGAAAGTCATTTCCAAAAAATCCAATTCAAAATCTTCTCTAAATTTCAAGCCACATAAATTCCAGCCCAATGCCCAAATCGGCCCATACCCATATCCAGCCCAATACCCATTTCGGGCCCAAATCCAAGTTGGCCCATGAAGCCTACTTCAACCCAAATTCAAAAGACCCCTTCGGCCCAAGCCCATTTCAACCCAAGGCCTAATTCGGCCCAAAAAGCCCTACATGCCCAAAAAAAAAAAAACCAACTTTGACCAATCTAAACTTTGACCATGACCCAACTTTGACCAGCCCAAGTTTGACCTTGACACAACTTTGACTCGATCCCACTTTGACTCGGTCTAACTTTAACCCGACCCGTTTTCCAGCCCTAACCCAAATTCAATTCAAATCCAAATTCAATTCAAGCCAAATTCAATTCAAACCCAATTCATTCAAGCCAAATTCAATTCAAACCCAATTCATTCAAGCCAAATTCAATTCAATACCAAACCCATTCAAATCCAAATTCAATTCAATTCCAAACCCATTCAAATCCAAATTCAATTCAATTCCAAACTCATTTAAATCCAAATTCATTTCAATTCCAGTTCAAATCAATATTCATTCAACCCCGATTCAACTTCGATTTCAATTCAATTTCAATTATATTCCAATTTCTCCCACACTCTAATTGCCTCATAGACCCGAGCGTCTCACAGACTTTGTTATCCCAATGATTCGAATGTCTCACAGACCGAGCATCTCACAGACCCGAGCGTCTCACAGATCCGAATGTCTCACAGACTTTGACATCTCAAGGTTTCAAACGTCTCATAGACCCGAGCGTCTCACAGACTAAAACATCCCATACTTTAAACATCCCAGGAGGATTCAAGCATCTCCTAATAATCGTGAACTACGTAAGGTCTGATCTCAACAGGGAGTTGAGTACGTAGGCAGCCCATCTAGGGTGCGACCCCATTCCAAATAAAAAAACCTTTTTTCCCCTCTAAGGTGTTCTTCATACCTCTCCAAACACTCAAACCTTCTTCGGCTCTCACTGACTTCAAACCATCACACTCCAAGTTTTGCCTACTCACCCAACCTCAGACTCTTCCCAAATACTCATCCGAATTCAGCAATTCCTCTCCTTGGTGCAAGCTTGGCAAAAAAAGCTCGCCTCATCCTATCTCTTTCTCTCTTCCCGTCCTAATCCTATCCTTGGCTTTGAAATGAATCTCTCTAAAAAGGTTTTGAAGAAGCAATCCCGACAATTGGAGACCGAGGTTTCCTCGGGCACCAATCCGAAGTCGTGGTCGTTGCCACTTCTAAGGGGTGTAACCCAGTGCGAACCCACACAGAATCTCTGACATGACCAGATAAGTCCTATCCATAGGCAATAATCTCAGAGTCAATTAACGGTTCTTAGAACCCTCATTCCTTTCCTTCCTAGTTCCTTAGGTCAACTAGGTGGCGACTCTAGTCAATTTCCGCCCTTAGGGCATAAGTCCGCGTGGAGCCCATTGAGAGCGGGTGTAGTGCACACTTGCACTCCCCTTTATGCTTTCTGGGAAAGACGGACGATGTAGTAGGTATTTGAGGGATGCCAGAATAACGGGTTCTCACCCTCCACAGAATGGCATTTTCTGAGGTCTTGGCTTCTCAGTCAGACTATATTTAGATAGACCCCCCCCATACCGAAAAATCACCCTCCACAGTTCCGTTACTACATTACTAGGATATTACATGGAATTACATGACTAATATTTTCTAAAGGTGAGGTTCAGGCGCCCTGGTTTCATGTGTGTGGCATTGATCACAGTTGATGGTGCCGTATTCAACTTGATCCTCTTGATACCATGATACAACATTCTCGACTCGCCACCCATGACCAAGACATCTCCTGATCTAAGGATAATTTTCTCTGTGTGGTCTGCACGCTTCTGCTCGCCATACAGGAATTCGGCGTCGTCTCCAATGAACCAAGACACTACGGGCACTCCTCTCGAGAGAGATTCCGCTGTCTCGTCCTTATCTTGGTGTAAACCAAGTCGTCCTCCTTCTTGGTAGAAGTTGACAATACAAATATCTGCTTCAAGTGCAGGTACGGGATCAGCTTCAAGCTGTTGTGTAATCCCTACGGTTTGGGTAACAACCGTTTGGAATTCTTTGGGTATTTCAGGTGGTGATGTTTCATCTTCGGCTTGCTGCTTGTGATAGGTGCGGGTGTAAGGATTCCAATCCTTTCCCTTGCACATCATTCTTTGTTTTATCCTTGCGCCACCGGGATATTCTGGTGTGTAAAATCCTTCTGGACTTGCCCCGAGTTCATTGCACCGTCGGACGATGGCAATTTGCGCTTCAGGTGTCAGGTATCTCCTTAATAATATCATACCTGGGCGGATAACCTGACACTGGTCAATGGTGTAGTGGTGCGTGGTGATGTCGGACTCTTCAGGGTTCGATTCAGTCGGTATAGGATAGCAGATGTGGAAGGTCCCTAAGTTGTGAGTTTCATTTTATGAGTTCTAGTTCTTCACTAGTCATTTCATACGCTGAACGCACTATAATTCTATGTCTTTCACTGATGTAGGTAATTAAAACTGTAGACATGCCCTAAAGGATTAAAGGTGTGTGGAAGTACCTGAACCGGTCTTCTGACCAGCTCCTTCAGAGCGATCTATGATGTGGAGGGCGGACTGCCTCTGCGGTGCACCTTTCTGAGCACCTCTAGGTCCCTGCCCCTGCTGGCCATACTGGGTCTGAGTATCACCAGCTGCCACCTCTTTGCCCTCTCTCTGCTTGAACTCCTGGCTGTTGCCCTTCTTGGCAGGGCACTCATAGGCACGGTGCCCCATCTTGTGGCAGCTATAACACCTGACCTCTCTTCCCTGGCAATTAGTGCCGGGGTGGTCGTTCTTGCAGTACTTGCAACTGTAGGCCCGTCCATCAGAGTTGCCCTTGCCTGAGCCAGATCCAGAACCTGAAGCATTGAGAGTTAGCAAAATTCGGTATTCTAAGCTTGGAAACACACAAGTGTTGGTTATCGAGAATCTTACCCTTAGGTGGGTGAGACCTCAGCGGCTTCGCTGCTATCGGTGCGGAGTAGGCGAGCCGTAGTGGCTCAGCTGCCTTGCCCTTCTCAGCATAGTCACCGCTCGCTTCAGAGGTAGTCTTTTGGGTTTGGGTCGGGTGGGTGTACTACCCTTTCTTCTTTCCCCATCCTTTTCCTTGGGTCTGCTCGCCAGAGCCAGAACCCTTGTTGCTAATCTTGCGCTTCTGCGCGTTCTCCTCGTCCCTTAGCTGGACGGTAATCTCAACTCTCGATGCGGCATGGTAACACTCCTGATATTAGGACATTAGTTGATATTCTTACATACAAAGACACTAATTGTATTGACTACGGCATTAAGTTCTCAAACCGTCGTTTACCTGTAGAGAGGTGAACCGCGTGTAACCCATGCCATACCGGAGGTGATGGCTCAGGCCGCCATGGAAGCGGTCGACCAAAACCTGACCGGTATACCCGAGGTCGGGTAGTAGTCGGAGGATAGATGTGAAGGTGGTATAATACTCGTCGACGGTCATCTTATCCATCATCTTCAGAGCATCCAGTTCGAGCCGCTTCTTCGTCTTCACATGCTCGGGGTAATATTTGGATCGCAGGAGAGCAGTGGAGGCATTCCAGTCGAATGCAGGGTCAGCGACATGCTCGCCCTTGACTAGCTTCCACCAGTCCATAGCGGCACCCTTCAGATAGTAGGCAGCTATTCTCACCCTCACTCCAGCAGGAGCCTCGAGGGTCTCGAAGGCCGTCTCCATCTCGGAGATGTAAGCCTCGAGCTTAGCAGGATCGCTCTAACCCTTGAAGCAAGCGGGTCGTACGTCAGCTACAGCTTTCACCCAATTCGTCTCTCTGGGTGGTGGGGGTGGGGGCGGCTCAGCCTGTGTCTGCTGGTTCTGCTGTGTCTGCTGCACAGCCGCAATAACTTGTGGTAGCATCTGAGCTACCGTGGCCGTGACGATCTCCGCTATCGTCTGCGTGCCCGGCTCCTCAGCCGTCTCCCCACGGCCTCTACCACGGGCTCTTCCTGACATCTGAATAAGTAACGGTTACATCAGGTGACATGACCAAATGGTCTAGAATTTAAGCAATTGTATCGTCATTACAGACGTTAAAGGGTATCCGTTATCTTTAACGGTCATTCAAGGTTAGGTTTCCTAACTCGGTAATCACTACGCTCGGTATTTCGTTACATCAGAGCGAGGCTTCGCTCTGATACCATTTTTGTAACACCCCATCCGATACTTCCTCTAACCACGGTCTAATCGTCAAGGACACTGAACTATTCACAGCGGAAAACTCCTAACTATCGAGGGTGATACAATACCGATAACCACCCATATGGTTACCGTATCTAAACTACTACAACATACAGTCCCGGTCTGATAAAAGAAATACCAACATAATCAACATAATTTACAACACCTGATTACCGAGTACTAAGTGTATTTACATTAAGGCTCTAAGCCCGTCAAAGAATACGAGTTAACAGTTACTCGACTATGCCATGTTTCCTCCTAACAAAAGCAACAGGTGTACCACATAGTACACCGACCATACTAGGGCTACAAGCCCGTGTACAACTCGGTACACCGCCCCATCAACTACTAACTATCAAAAGCATAACATCCCGGTCTTCATGACCATCAACCGTCTCGTGTACCTGTAAGAATAAGAAAAATGGTGCCCGAAGGGGCTCAGCTAAAGCTGCATATGGTAATCGCATACCCCGCGTACTAGCGAGGGTACGCCAACTACTTGGTCGCCAACATGCGGTTCATTATTATTCAAACAAGCATGCTATTAGTAACAACAATATATTCATGTATAAATAATACCCACATATAGGGCATAACACACAATGGGAACATTACAAGTCATCCACACATTGGTCACTGAGGCCTTGAGGTTCTCCCTCAAGTTTCACACCTCTTCTCGTGTTAGCCAAGTTCTCATCCGGGTTAGACGGATGCTCATATCTCTTATCTCTTGATCACATGTCTCGCACAAGGCATGATCCACACTTAACCATTATTTATCTCTTGAAGTAATTACTCAGTTAAGTCGGGTGACCTCCGGGCAGAGCTGAGGCATACACACTGCATCTCACCACCGGGCTTTAGGTTTGGCTTACTTCCCCGGGCTGCGACCTTACGGTTCGGAACCATGGTGGGAAGGTTAGGCCAGAACTCGGTAAGCAATCTCTCTTGCTTCCTCATTCTCACGCGTGGCCGACACTCTATCGGTCTCCTCTCAAACTTCAGTTACCATTTTCCAAATTAGGTAAGTCAGAAGGTTAGTGTGTTAGTGAGTCATCTCAAGCACAAGAATTCTTCTCATTCAAACATTTCATGAATTATACAAACTAGTCTTTCAAGACATAGTTCATTGGGTGCCAAGACAAGCACATAATATATAAGGAAATACCATTAGACATTTTCATGCATTTAATCTTGATTAGGTGATTGCACATAAACACACAAACACACAAATCAGAGTAACCAAGTTAGGATACAGGGCATGAGAAAACCATACCGTTCACCGTCGTAACTTGCCCGTTGACTCTCTCTCTCGGAGTCCAACTATTCGGGTCCTATAACATATATTAAGTCGGGAGGTTAATTACCCATGATTAACTCAACTCGTTACTTCGCTAACGTTTTCCCGAACTTACTTACTTAGTCATGACATTCCAAGTTAAACCTATACAAGTCCTTACTTCTCATTGTCATCAAAATCCTTTATACATAATTTACAAACTTAATATTACTTTCTAAGCTTGTTAATACTCTTAATGACCATAAAACATCATTAAATAAGTCCTAAAAATCTTATATTATCATTACTTATCAAGCCCCTACCTTGGAATGGCTTTAAAATGATTTTTGTGAAGAAAATGGGGTGGTCCGGGTTTGTATCCGGGTTTACAAACCCGGACCAATGTTTCTGGTCACTCTCGGGTGGATTTTAGGTGTGGTCCGGGTTTATGTCCTGGGTTACAAACCCGGACCACATCAGTTTTACAAGATTCTGCCGTGTTTTGACACTGGTCCGGGTTTCTGTCCTAGTTTACAGACCCGGACCACTTGCAGGTTTGAAAAATAAATATGTTTTTGCTTTTGTTTCATCTCCAAGCTTATGCCAACTTCCTCCACACTCTTTCTACATATTTTATAGCATGTTTAGACATTGTTTAGGCATTCAAAACTAATCTAACCATTCTATACACTCATCTGTCAACTAACTCATTCACTGTTATTTTTTTCCCTCTGTTACAGGTTTTTACTTTTTCTTTCTGTTGCAACTCTTCTATTCTATCTTCCTTACCATTTCAACCTCACGCCATAACACACTCAAGTCTTACATTCCCAGACATATTTTCACATAACTACCTACAACCTATGAATTCACACCACATTATAACAGCTCACAAACATCAGTTAACATCCCTGTTTTTAAGCATAACCCACTGTAACAGCACATTAAATTTCCCTTTTGTTAATTCACATTACTAACTTAGTTCCTAGGTTTATTTGCACACTTAAGCATTCATTAAGCTTACTCCTTCATCAAGCAATTTTGTAGTTTCTAACTACACCATACAAGGTCATTTTCCATGTTCAAAAATATGTTACAGAGAAGAAAACCACTTCAAGGTATGCTCAATACCTTGTTAGATCACTGATTTCTTTTCCCTTCTTCTTCCTCCTCCTCTTGCTCTCTCTTTCTCTTCTGGTTTCCACAACAACAGAGGTATAGTTTGCTATCTACATCCATGCCCCAAACACACACAACAATCTAGTTTAATTCCCACGTTTCACTCCAAACCAATATTTCAAGAGCTAGTTTTTAGGGCTTTAAACACCAAGGAATTACCTTACTCTCCTGAGTGTAATCCTTGGACAGCAAGAACAGCAAAAACTCAGCCCCCTGTTGGAAATCGAAACTGACTGGGAAATGGAGAAAATATCAACGTGGGCAATTTTTGACTTTTGCACTAACAAGCTAGGAAGATGGAAGGCTTTGAGTTTATATTTACCTTGAACTACTAAGAAGATAGAGAAGAGCCTACGGCACCACTCCAAGCTGCAAAGGAGCTCACGGTCATGGACATGAAGGTGAGGGTTTCAAGTTTTTAAGGGGTGGAATGTGTTGCCCTTAACATGAGGAATCCAACGGTATAGTTTTTGTATGGTTTGGTGTTGTATCGAGCAAGAAAAGAGAGGATGAAGATGAGGTTGATACTCTCTGTTGAAATCGCAAATGAGGGTTACAGAGGAAGAAGATGTTACAGAGAGGAGAAATCGTGAGAGGTAAGGAAATAGAGGTGAGAGGTATCACTTTTACTATTTACTTTATTTGCTTTATTTTTGTCTCTTAGTGTATTAGGAATCAATCAGAGAGGGCTGTTTGAACATATAAAACGTGCCCCCCCATTACTAACTAAGTAACCGGTCACATATATTACAAGGGTGGGTTAATTTTTTACTTATTACATTAATACCCCACCCTTCCCGGTTTTTACACTCTTCACTCACCGGGTCCGTTTTTCAGAATTTTCTTGTTTAATTAATTTTAATAGTTCTAGACCCACACTATGGTCTAATTATAGACATTTAACTAACTATAATTATTATGAGTTTATTAAACCCGTTTAAAATCATGTTTTTCCGGTTTCTCGAAAAGCATGTTTTAAAGCTCGTTTGCGTTTTTAACTCGTTTTACGAATCCGTTATCTTCGGGAATCGTTCCTACGTATTTATTTAGGACTAATTAAGCTTTTAAATATTTCATTAGCCTAATTAATCACTGTTTTAAATTCCGGGGTATTTCAAACATCGTTACCATTCACTTCCCCATCATTAGGACACTTTAAAACACATTCTATTACATTTTTTGCTTGATCCGGGTTTGTGTCCGGGTCTACAAACTCGAACCAACCTCTGAAACGCCTTTCTGCCTATTTTGCTATGTGGTCCGGGTATGTGTCCGAGTTTACAGACCCGGACCACCCCCTGGGAAGACTTTCTGGTGTGTTTTTGACGTGGTCCGGGTTTGTGTACCGATTTGCAAACCCGGACCACCCCTGGAACTGTAAAAATTTACAGTTTTTGGACAGTTTTCAACCCCTAATTCTCCTCTAATAATTTCCTAACCTTTCCACATGTTTCCTACATGTTTAAACACCCTAAAACATGTTATAAACCTCTTCAAACCATAGGTTCAACCCTTACTCAATTTCTTGCCCATTTCTACAATTTTGTTCCTTCTCTGTTACTTTATGCACCGCAGTGCATTTTAAAACTTCTTTTGATGTTTCATAGCCTTCCACCAACTTACCAAATCATTCTTAAAATGTCATCTCTAGCACTTCATGCTTGCATTATTCTCATTTCAAGCTCTTCCCCAAACACATATCTCTCCCTAGTAAAATTCTCAAGTGACTAACCATTAATTTTTCATCTCTGTAACATGCCTAGATTCTTGCCTCCCAACAAACACTCAAGTCCATACTCTCCTAGGCAATTTTTGACAGCACTTGCCTACTTTCCAAGCATTTTTTAAATCGGCTCATAAACACTTCTTCACCCCTGTTTAGTTTAGGCATCATTAACCACATCAAACTCCCATTTGTTCATGCATATAAAGTAGCTTATCTCCTAGGTTTATTTTGCACACTCAAACCCATTGAACATTCTCATTCAACAAACAACCTTGTAGTCTCATCACTACACAAGTTCAAGGTTACTTAATTGAACCTAACATATGTTTTACAAGTCAAATAAATTCAATACAAGGTGAGCTCTTTACCTTGTTTATTTTCGGTTTTCCCTTCTCTTCTTCCTCTTTCTCTTGTTCCCTCTTTCTCTTCTTGTTTCCACACCACACAAAGGAATATGGATTGCTAGCTACAACCATATTCCATTACACACATAACAACCAATCAATTCAAATTGTCCACTCAAAACTAGTATTTTAAGGAGCTAGTTTTTAAGGCTCTAACTTAGGTATTACCTTAGAATGTCCAAAAGGAGAGCTTGGCAATAAATGATGGAATTTCCAACACTCCACAAGAGCAAGGAGATAGCGGCTGAAATGGGAAAAATTTCAACGTGGAGAAATTTTCCAAATTTGCAAGAACTAGCTAGAAATTAGTAAAAATCTTGCTTATTATTACCTTAAGGCATCAAGGAGGTGAAGGACAGTCAAAATCACCCCTTCAAGCTTCAAAAGAGCCTACGGTCAAGGAGATGAAGGTGAGGGTTTCTAGCTTTTGAAGGGTGGAAAATGTTGCCCTTAACAAGAGGACTTCAACGGTACAAATTTTGTGTGATTTGGTGGAGAAATGAGTAAGATAATGGAGATTGAAGATGGTGCTGTTTGCTCTCTGTTGAAATTGCCATGGAGCTCTCTGGGGAAGACGAGAATACAGAGAGGAGGCTGGGAATCGTAAAAGAAGAAGGAAAGAAGGTGAGAGAGTAAGTAAAGTAAATTTTTACTATTCCCTTTTTACTTTATTTATTTGTCATCTTGTGACTTAATAAGCTAACAAGCTTATTAATGTGTGTGTACATACTAATTAAAACCGGCCCATATATATTAATAGCCCAGGTCGTTTTTCATCTTTTCGAATAACGCTCGTTTTAATTACCCGGTTTCAACACTATTCACTCCCGGGACCCATTTTCCGGATTTCTCTCATTTCTTTATTTTTAATGGTTATTAAGCCTCCATTACTACTTAATTATAGTTATATAGTCAACCATAATTTTTACGGGTCCATTTGACCGCTTAAAGTCACGTTTTCGGGTTTTCTCAAAAAACGTGCTTTTATGCTTAATTAGTGTTTTAACCCATTATTTGGATCCGTTTTCGTCGGGAATTATTCCTGTATACTAATTAGGCCTAACCAAGCCTTAGGAATCCATCTCGGACCCTTATGAGATCATATATATCATATACTCATTTAATGCGCGTTTTAGCGTTTTTCGCTTTTCAAGCGTTTTCTCTTTCCTTTTGGTTTTATTCTCTTCACCAATATTCTCTAGGCACCATTAGGCCTTTAATAATCACATTAGGGTAATTTAATCACCATTTTTAGATCCGGGGTATTAAACTTACACACACCTTTACTCTTTCAACTTGACCATTCTAAATTCCTCTTAAACATTTTCATCTCCTTTACTTAATTTACTCACCATTAACATGGTTATACACTCTTATCCATTCCTTGTCATTCCCTTGACAAGTTACTATATTCTCTTATAGTTTTCACCTCCATCACCCAATTCCACTCAATACCATCCAAGTTACCCTTATTATTTCACTACTAGACAATCTCTTAACATCTCATAACATTCTTCCTCAAACTTCTCATTAACCTTAGAAATCCTTCTCTTGTAGTTAAAAGGTGATTATCACTCCCATTAGACTTCTAACTCCTCCAAGACAACTCTAGGTCATTGTAATCCTCAAGAACACCTTTGTTAACTCATTTCCACTCAAATTTCCTTTAATGATTCCTAGTCAGTCCTTGATCATTTTAATCCACAACAACCACTAAAAACACTTTGTTTTCTAATCAAATTTCACCATATCCTCTCAAGTATATTGCCATGCCCAAATGCATAGTTTTTTTTCTCCTCTAATCAACACACACACATCAAGTCCTTTTCTCATGATATTTCTCTCCCAATTCAAACCATTCATAACAAACACGATATGGTGCAATAATCTTAAATTGCATAGCACTAAGGCTCTTAAATGACATGGCTCTTAGGCCCTTAAATGACATGGCTCTTAGGCCCTTAAATGACATAACTAAACACTGAATTTCCCACATAAATAGCTTTCAACCTGCATTTACACAACACTCCATATCATAGCAATATAAATGTTCTTATAATCTATCTTATGCTTATCTTACTAACTCATTTCCCATTGGCTCCTTAGTCACAAGTTCATAAGCTTGTTTATATTCTTTTCCTAGGTTATATAAACCATTATATAATGTAAGCTCTGAGCTACATTTGGTATCTAACTAAACCCCATTCCCTAAGACATTAAACCACCTTAAGGTAAGTAATTTACCTTATTTTTCAAGCCTTTTTCTTTCTCTCTTCCTTTGGCTTTCTTGACTGAATTTCAGCAAGGACTTTTAGTTCCTTTGCTAAGCTTCTAATCAACATTCAAATAATTTAATGATTGCTAAGGAATATACCTAGACCCATGGAATTTACTCTTAGGTTAAAAAGAGTGTTTAAAGCATTAAAGTGGATGATTACCTTTGGAGTCTTAAGATAGACTTTGGTAAATAATCAATGGAGGACCTCCACTATTGTTTTGAAGATTGAATCAAGGCTATTACAAAGAGTAAAACAAGGCACCTCAAATGGCAATTTTCGGCCAAGTACAAAAATGGAAGAAAATGATGATTTTTGAAGCTTTTCTTACCTTAAGCCAAAGAGAGTATATACTAGCTCTTGAAACTGAATTTTCTCTGCAAATGGAGCTCCTTAAATGGAGCCCAACTTCTGGTTTTGGAATTTTGAAAATAGATGATGGAAGGTCTTGGTCTAACAAAGACAAATGTGTGCTTAGTTTTTTATTTGGAGCTTGGAGTTGCATTTGGCAAGCAAAACAAGTTGGAGAAGGTGAAGACTGGAGCTTCCACGGTTTTGGAGCAGAGAGAATGAAGGAAATGCTGTGGAGAAGGAAGAAGAAGTGAGGAGAGAGGAAATCAAATGGGATATTTCCTTTATTTAAGCAAAAAAGTAAGTGAATAGTCTATTCTTTTCTTTCCCTCTTCTTTTCTAAGTTCTGAATGATTCATGTGGTGACTCACCCCTTAAGAAACCGTGACCCCTTGATATTTATGGCTAGTTTGACCACTAACCACTTAAAGAAGTCATTTGACTTATTTTGGGCACTATTTGGGTACTATTCATAATTAGTGCACAAATTTGTGAACTTTTTGGTTTCTCATTGATTTAGGCTTCCTAATATGATACTAAATAGTACACATGTTGATTAAGGTATAAAATTGGTCATTTAGCCACTCAAAACTCATTTCCAAGACAATTTTTCAAAAACATGCTTTAAGACTCCTTAAAGCACAATTTGTGTTTACACTTGTTTTTGAGCTTGTTTTTCTTTGATAATTGATTTAACATGTTAATTATCATGTTAATAAGGTCTAGGAATGACCTTTGGGTCTGAATCAAGGCTACACCAAGTCTAGAGCAAGTATTTGCTTAAATTGACTTTATGGTGTTTCTTGTGTTTTCTTTGGTTTAAATAGTCTACCATTGTTTCTGAGGCATGTTTTAGCCTTATTACATCATAAATTTATGTTTACTTAACATACTTAGGTTTGGGGTATTTCAATCTACCCCCATTAAATGAACTTTGTCCCCAAAGTTCTCATTCATCTTATCTCATTGGAACACACGGTTTATCCCATACCATTAATCACATAGATCATGTTTATATATATAATCTTACAGACTCATTAGGTATGTCCTATAGTTATACTCAAATATCACACAACCTGCTTAAGCATGTATAGCACTCAAAATTCCTTTTTTTGCATCCTCTCCATGTCACCGGTCATAAGATGAAGGCCCACAGGTCCTCGGCTTCATGAGCGAGTAATGCAATATATCACCCACAGGTACCGACTATTGGACATTTACGCTCTCTGGTCCGTTGTCCTTTGGAAGATTAAAACAGTCATATACTTTTGTCGTATTCTCCCATGTCACCGGTTCGAAGACAAAGGCACATTCGCCCTCGCCTTCATGGGCTAGAATACAAAACCACTCTATTCTCCCCATGTCACGGTCTGAAGACAAAGGCTCATGCGTCCTCGACTTCATGGGCGAGACTCGGTAAAAGGAAATCCTTTTTACGAGGTCAAGTGAGGAATAATTCCCTCTATTTGAAAATACAATCAACTCCAATTTCATTTTATTCTAATGCCTTTATTCTTAACGTGATTTTATTGTGACCACTTGTAGGGAGTTTCAGGAATCAACCGACCATGATGTGATCAGCATTAGTGTTGAACTATCCTTCCACCCCAATTTGTGTTTGGTTTCCCTTGATCCCTAGAAAATCAAGTTTCACCTCCTACGTCAATTTCAAACATCAAGTAATTCACTCATGTCCAATTTTCTATCTTTTAGTTCTTCTAATCATAATCAATAGATCTCCAAGGTGTGGACTCAGTCCATCAAACATTCTCTGTTCAACTCCAAGCAATTACCCGGGGAGTTTAATTCCTTCTAAGTTTTATATTTGTTCCATACCAATTCTTACCTCATAACATTACCATCCCATACCTCATACTCATACCAATTCTTATCTCATAGTATTACCTTATTCTTATCCCATGTAACGTTTCATACTGACTCATCTCTTATATTACCGGAGTCTCTCTAATCCTCTTCACTTGTAATCTCATACCAGAGTTAACAAGGTAGGTACGTAATACGTATGGTATTCGCATCTTCTGTGCGAAGTTACCATTACTAATCTCAGAATATATATACCTATGTATATGTATAATCAATTCTCAAATTCTTTTGTGCTATGCACACCGTAGTTTACGTACATGTATGTAAACATACGCTAAGCGGTCTTTCCCTCTACCCCCTTAAAATGGATTACACCCACGTAATCAACATGTTATCCTCCTTGGACATAAGTTCAAGATGTTCAGATTTAATGGAGCATTCTGGCTTCCATGTAGTTTATTTCAATTATGATTCGATTAGATGGTCTTAACCATGCTAATGGTTTAGTCTCTGTATCGTGGATTCTTATGGGTATTTATACCAATCTCTCTAATGTGATTGGTTTTAGCCTCAAAGGTTCTAAAGCATTTGGTAGATAAGTCATATATTTATCCAACTGGAAGATGTGTGGTACATCTTTCCTTTCCCGTTCATTCGGTATATAAAACATTTATGGTACCGGTCTACTAGCTTCCTGTTATACCCAAAATTTCAAACCCCCCCGAAAGGGAGTCTCTACTAATAGGCTAGTTTGGTCAAGTAGCAAGGGTTCCCGGTTCGATCGGCACATCTCAAGGTACTAGGGACAGCTTAATCATCTCCATGGGCATTTTCATAATTTTTCAAGGCTCCTAAGCCCTCTACAGGCTTTTTCTCACCTCCAAGGGGTGGTCAAAGCAATTCAAAATGCTTTGAAATTTTAACCCATGATAGAGGATGACATTCTAAGCATAATGGCGTTGGAATTTTGATTTTTCGAATTTCCAATAATTTTCTAGCAATTTCTGATTGAATCTGGTGAGAAATTGAATTTAAAAATATTCCAACATTTAAAAAATCCCATTCCACTTCATAACATTCATAATTGCCATCCTTGACATGTGGTTGAAATTTCACAGCAAAATTCCTTTGGGAAGTCATTTAATTAAAATGTCAAAAAATCTTACTTTTACTAGATTTTCTTTATCTTTAAGAAAGTCTATATAAAGGGAAAGGTTTTTTGATAAAATCAGAATCCCTAAAGCTCTTAGAACCCTAGGCAGTCAAAACTCTTCTCCATAGCCATCCTCCCACGTTTTTGCTCCCTCAAGCACCAAAACAACACCGAAATCAACACCGAAACACGTTTTTCAATTTCCAACACATCAAAAATCATCAAACACCAACCAAACCACCTCCAAAACGTGAAGAGCACCTTCAACAATCAACAACCAGAAGCCCGGGTCGAACTTAGTCCAGAACCAGCACCATCGGAGCCTCTGAAGAATCCCCACAAGAAGAATCTCATTGACACAGAAGGTAAAACAGGTTGGGACCTCCTCCTTTTGATTCACTACGACCTCATCGGTCTTCTTTTAAATTTTGGGCTTAAACCAACACCTTTTGGCTTCTGTACTGTCGTTTTTTTAAGCTTCTGTCCAATTACTTGTTCACTAAGTTTCGCATTGAATTCGATTTCAAACTGAAAACTTTCGATCTATCTTGTGAAGCGTCATTCTCACCTTAGTATCTTTCAGCCCACTTCCTTTTGTTAGCTAATAATGGATACCTTGGAAACAGGTAGACCCAAGTTCTAAGTACGGTCCAATCAACATGGAAGCCTGGCTCACAATTTTGGAACAAAAGCACCTGGCCACCATTGATGCCATGGAGCAGAGGCATAGTGCTGCCATGGATGCCGTGGAATCTAACTACGTTGCTGTTATCGAAGAGTTGAAAGCAAAGGCTCTTTCCCTTGAGTCTGAACGTCAAGCTCGGGATGAGTTAGTGGACAGGCTTCTCAACACCCTTTATGACTGCATTAAAGTTGGCTCCATTAGGGTCCAAGGATCGGAGGGGAATGTCAAAGAAATTGCTACAGAACTCAGGAAAGTGATCAGACAACCGGGAGCAGCAACTTGCATCCAAATCTGCACCCGTAAGAGAACCAGGCAACATGAGGAAGACAGTGATCAACAGTCAAGAGGACCTGGTTTGAGCGTTGGGACAGTAGAACCATCCCGACGGAGTTCTCGACATAGAGAGTTTACAAACATCGGCCGAATGCCAAGACAAGCACTTGAAGAGCTTCAAGGAAGATTTCCGATGAAACCGCTCACCCTGAGGCCAGGAACTACTCATTTGGGGAAGGATCTTAATCAATTTTGTCACTTTCATCAGCTGCCCGGTCACGACACTGACCACTGCAGAGCCATACAACACAGAATCCAGGATCTGATTGACCAAGGGCTCCAATTCTAAGAACATGGTGGAGAGCGCAGAGCACGCGTGCCCAAGCATCATCAGAAATGTTTTTTTAGTGTTTTTCTCGTTAAATGCATTTCTTTTCTTTGATTAGTCGTCTTTCAGCTTTTGTAGTAGTTAGTTTCCTTGATCATTTTCGGTAGTTTTCCCGAGTTTGTAATTTCCAACTTTATTTTTCGTTGAATAAAACATAGTTCCATTTTCATAATTTTTGTACAAAGCATCATTCATTAATTCGAAAAACTTTAAAAAAATAGAGCACTCACGTCTTTCAAGGATCACGAAGTAATCATTTTCTGACTATGCAATGGAACGACTTGTCTTTTGTTTCTGAAAAATTTGAACATGCCTAACCAAACACCACAACTCACCCCATAATATCCAAACGACCCACAAAGAAGTTCAAGGCCCACATCTATCAAACTGTTGTCACAAACCCCAAAATCAATACTGGGGGCAATCTGAGTTTAGAATCATTGTCTTCGAATCTTTCGTTTAAGCGTGTGAACTAGTCTCTGTGTGAAATTCACGAGAGTGTCTTGAGCGGAAAAACCATGAGTAAGCAAGCGTGTCATTTTTACACGACTCCGGTGAGACCACATTCAAAGGTGAGGTAAACGGCATAACTCCGACCGAAGGAGATAATTTGTAAATTTACTCTTAGACATGTAAAAAGTAACAAAGAGAGAATGCACAACTATCACGAATGACGAAGAACCTAGGTACAACACCACATAGCCAAAAGCTTGTGAACCTTGACGTTAAACCCTAGGCACCCCCGCTGAGCCTTTCGTATATCCCTTTTCGATATTATGAAATCCACAAAATAACCCAGCCAATGATGAATGCTCGGCCCGGTGACCAAAGGAAGCAAGGAGTCAGACTCTCAGATAACATTCTCATCAGTCCAAAGAAGCAACGCCGCTATCAGCATGACGAAGTGATCCGCAAATGGTCCCAGAGTGACACCGGATCTCACACCAAAACAGCTCTCGAAGCCCAAAATCGGGAAACACAAGAACCCCGAAGGCAAAGTCAAGAAAGGATAAAACAAAAAGGCAATCCCGAAATGAATCGAGGAAATCCGAATGACAAAAGGAGGAGAAATGGTGTAAAGGATGACTTCAAAAGTCCAAGTCCAGAAGATCAAAAACAACGTCAACACGAAGCAGCTAGACGATTTCAAGACAAGGAAGACGATTCCGAGAGAAGGCATAAGGTGCAGCTTTGGTCACCCCTTTTGGCTCCACAAACCTAAAATATCCCTTCATGGTCCCGTTGTCTTTCATCACACCCCATGGCCACGTTATAAGCTTTAAAGACTTCCGACTTGATAGTTGTCCATCTAATCACGTGAAAGTAACAGATCAAATGCGTAAATCCATCAAATGTCGAATTCAATGGTCTAAAAGTTATGACCATGAACGAGAAATGAGTGCAAACACCAAACACGTCGAGTGTAGGTTAGGAAGCACCACATCAAAACATAAGCCTTGACCCTGTGAGGACGAGACTCATTCGCACATTTAATCAAAGAAAATACTGGGGGCAATCGATCGTTCTGATCGATTGCCATGAACTCTAGCTCAGACTGTCCTAAGGGAAAAATATTGGGGGCAATTGTTGGTTCCAACAATTGCCATGTCAACACCAATTGAAACCCAAAGCTTGAGCACCACAAACCCACCATAGGCACACATAAGCCCTTACCACCACACACACACTCTCAAGCCCGTCATTGGCCTTACCTCCGCAAAAACATCAGAACTGTCATAACCCTGACCACCATCCAAAATCACAACACAATCTCAGGTCTATTACAAATCCTGAACACCGGCAAAAGCCTTTAGCACCACAACAAATACCACACACTTCCACCAACGGCATGTTCATCTTCTAAGAAACAAATTGCAGATATGAAATTTCTTGTCATGAAATGATCATTTCACTTTCCTTTTTCAGCGGAGTTTTTCTCAAGCATTGCCATGTTTGGCACATTTTTCAACAATTCCTTATTTTGGGCAAGCTTCCAACAAACACTTTATGCACTTTACAACTTTTGCATAACACCTCAACATTGCCAAGTTTGGCACCTTTTCCAACAGTTTCATGTTTTGAACGAGAATCTTTCATATATTTTGATTGCATACATCTTATCATCATTGCCATGTCTGGCACTCCAGTAATCAGTTTTCATCATTTGCACGAGACCATTATCTTTCCGATTCATTTTTAGTTCGAGACCCAAAATCAGTGCGAGATCCATCATCTTCATCAGTGCGAGACCCATCATTTTCAAGACTTTAGTACGAGATCCATCATCTTCATTAGTGCGAGGCCCTGCAGTTTCCTCATTCAGTACGAGACCTAGCGTCTTCATTCAGTGCGCGACCCAGAATCAGTGCGAAATCCAGCTTTTTCTTCATCCGTTTAGTACGAGACTTCAGTGCGAGACCATGCATCTTCATCAGTGCGAGACCATCATATTCGTCAGTGCAAGACCTATCACCTTCATCAGTGCGAGACCGAGCATCATCATTTAGTGCGAGACCAGTACGATACCTAGTATCATCTTCAGTGCGAGACAAGTACGAGACAGAGCGTGATCTATGTTGGCGGGGCAGAGGCAATAAGTCCCCATCTTTATGTCAACTTCTTGGGAGAAACAACTAGTGGGCAGTGGCAATAAGTCCCCTTGGTAATCTAGAAGTTATCCCAGCACCCCAGTTGGTGGGCAGAGGCAATAAGTCCCTATAGTATACCAACCAGGAGCATTGGAACGGGTTTTGGTCCCCAGAAGCATCCGAGCGTCATCAACATCATCAGCATCGTCAGCATCATCAGCATCATTAGCATTTCAACATCCTTGCATTTGCATACCACCCAATTTTCACTTGTTAGGTTGTCACCGCCGTAGAATCTCTTGACATTATCTCAATTTAACATTTTAGGTAGTCAACGCCTTAGAATAGCTTGACATCATATCATCCTTATAGGTAGTCAGCGCCTTAGAATAGTCTGACATTACTTAATTTTTACCTTTAGGTGGCTGACGCCTTAGAATCGCTCGACATCCTTCCACTTTACTCATAGGTGGTCAGCGCCTTAGAACAGCTCAACACAATTTATCGGATTTCAATTGCATGTGGGGTCTTTTAAGATCCAAAATTTTGGGGTATCACTCAAGCATCAACCAGCCTTTTCATTTCCATTACAAAGTCTAGTTGACGGGGGGCAATCTGTTATACCCAAAATTTCAACCCCCCGGAAGGGAGTCTCAACTAATAGGCTAGTTTGGTCAAGTAGCAAGGGTTCCCGGTTCGATCGGCACATCTCAGGGTACTAGGGACAGCTTAATCATCCCCAGGAGCATTTTCGTAATTTTTCAAGGCTCCTAAGCCCTCTATAGGCTTTCTCTCTCCTCCAAAGGGTGGTCAAATCAATTCAAAATGCTTTAAAATTTTAACCCACGATAGAGGATGACATTCTAAGCATAATGGCAATGGAATTTTGATTTTTCAAATTTCCAATAATTTTCTAACAATTTCTGATTGAATCTGGTGAGAAATTGAATTTAAAAATATTCCAACATTTAAAAAATCCGATTCCACTTCAGAAAATTCATAATTGCCATCTTTGACATGTGGTTGAAATTTTACAGCAAAATTCCTTTGGGAAGTCATTTAATTAAAATGTCAAAAAATCTTACTTTTACTAGATTTTCTTTATCTTTAAGAAAGTCTATATAAAGGGATAGGTTTTTTGATAAAATCAAAATCCCTCAAGATCTTAGAACCCTAGGCAGTCAAAACTCTTCTCCATAGCCAGCCTCCCACGTTTTTGCACCCTCAAGCACCAAAACAACACCGAAATCTCTCCGAAATCAACACTGAAACACGTTTTTCAATTTCCAACACATCAAAAATCATCAAACACCAACCAAACCACCTCCAAAACGTGAAGAGCACCTTCAACAATAAACAACCAGAGGTCT